>CAJQZJ010000220.1:933618-978441 GCA_907164525.1 Lophiomys imhausi
ATGCTTGTGATCCCACCACAGGGAAGCAGACAGTGCATGCTTGTGAATCCAGAGATGGGGAAGCAGAGATAGGCAGATCTCTGCCTAGCCATACCAGCCATCTCCAGGCCTGAAAGGCTGGACAGCTCCTGAGCAATGACACCTGAGTTGACCTCTGACCTTCATACACAGGGCTCTGGAGCAGTAGCTCAGAGGAGATTAATCCTGATTCACGAGCACAAGGCGGAGACAGCTAACTGGGAATGGCATGGGCTTCTGAAACCTGTACCTCCACATAAAGATCCACCTCACACACATATATGAATATACACATACATTCACATGTTCACAAGTATGTACACATAAGAAATGTGTCTTAAGTGTTATTCTGAACGTGACAATGACTTTGGCATTATCAAGAGAAGATTTTACAGATTCTCTGTGAACAAATGTTCTGTCTTCAATCAAATCTCTGTTCAGAAGGGTCATATATGAGAACTACTTTCTGTAAAATCAAAGTTCAGAAAGCTCTAAAATTTCCATTTTCTCCCCATGATTAATTCATGACCATCTCAAGAACTAAACTGCTCCAAAATGAAACCAGCTGCATCTCCTTGCTTCATCTATTGTTGCCAAGAAAGTCATCCTGCAGCAGGAAACCCCATTGGATGAGTCACTAGACTCTTTAAACCTGGAACTGCCTAGTCGGTACTTTACAATTCAGTCAGGTTTTTTTTTTTTTTCCCACTTGGGGGTGAAGGGAAAACTGTAATCACCAAAGAATTAAATAAATAAATAATATTAAAAACAAACAGCAAATCCCTCATTTTACACATTAGTTCTATAGGGAAAAAAAACCAGATTGCCAAGTCACTGGAGTTAACTCTGAGAAACTGACAACTACATTCCAACAACCCTGCACAAAAAAAAAAAAAGAAAGAAAATTGCTGCGAAATATGGAGATCTCCTGGATCTGCCCAAGTACTGAATATTACATTATCCAACTATCCATTCATTTAGAGATGAGTAAAAACTAAAAAGAGAGACTAGAATTAGTTCAAAACATGACAGTGCAAAGCTGGAAACAAAAGACAGCTGAGTTCCCTCCCAGCCAAGTTCTTTAAACATGGACTATAAAGAACGAGTGTTATTGTGCCATAGGGATGAAACAACTTTGCAATAATTTGATTATTTTCTAGGAAAATTCTGAGTCACTTTGTTTAGAAGAATTATTTATTATATAGTACAAAATGTAAAACTTAGAAGTTCACCTCACCCAATTAATACAAATCAACAAATTGGGGGTGGGAAACAGGGGAGGAAGCCTGGAGCAGAAAGAAGAATCTGAAGACATACTCTCTCCTTCTTCCCATCTTCCTTGGTTACGGTCCCAGCAGAAACACACAGTAATGAGAAGCTGTGCAATCAAGCTCAGGGCAAACCCTGTGCTCTGACCCTAGTCAGCAAAGCCTGACTTCATCAAGCTGAGACCAGTGCTGCAGAAACTCAGTCAAACCAAACAGCTCTACTGCTCACTGCAGCTCTGACAACCGGTGGATAATTAGAACACGTGACTGATAATGAACAACGTTAAAACAAAAAGATGGAGTGTGTGACAGCAAGAAATCACCAGAAACAACACAAGCAAAATACTGTTTTTCTAATAAAATAAAAAAAAATGGAAAACTACTAATGATTACATCACCCTGATTTGTAAGCACATTCCCCTGTGATACAGTAATTTAAAGTTCACAGCAGTGAATGTCATGTTTTGAATCTGAACTGTCCCTCCCAGGGCTTATCCTGGGCTTGTGGATGGTACTCTGAAGGCTGTGGAGCCATTAGAAGATGGAGCCTGGCTAGTGGAAGTAGTTCAGTAGGAAGGTCGTGCTCACTTGAGGTCTCTGGTTGGCCACAATGTGAGGCATAGAAGGTTCAGGGAAGCAGTCCTGCCTTTGCTGCCATGACAGATTGAGATCCCTTGAAACTATGAGCCAAAATAAATCCTTCTTCTTATAAGCTTTCAACTGTCTGGTCACAACCACACAGTTTATAACCCCCATATACCCACTGATACCTATCTATGTATGTAGTCATTTCCCACCTTAAGATAAATAACATTTTCCTAACTTTATAAGTGCTGAAGAAATTTGTAAAAATTTCTTCCCTGGTTTAGCCTTTAAAGAGAAGAAGAGCAGGAGAAGCAGCAAAAGCAGCAGCAGAAAGAGTTTTTATCAAGCAGCTGGCTTGATAAATCCAAAATCTTTAATCTAAATCCCAGACCTAGGGATACAGTCTGGTCTGGCCCAGTGATGGAAATGAATACACGTATTTTCTTTCATCTCTTTTGTTCACCCAGGCACTTGCCTCCTTAAACTTTAAGAACACAAAGAATGAGGAACAACTATATTTAAAGTACAAAATATGGGAGTTGTTGACACATGCTACAGCAGATTTCAAATTTAATCCATATTCCTGTATTTCTCTGCTGTAAGACTCCAGTATGCAAGCAAGAGAAGAGTGGGGAAGGAGGAGGAATCTTGCAACATTCTCATGAGAGACATTTATAAAGTCAGCCTAATACTAAAATGTTTTAGAGAATCATTCAATACCACATTTAATAAACTTTCTTAAAAGTGACCAAAGATAGCTGGGTGGTGGTGGTGCATGCCTTTAATCTCAGCACTCGGGAGGCAGAGGGAGGTGGAGCTCTACAGAGCAAGTTCCTGAGCAACCAAGGCTACACAAAGAAAACCCTGTCTCAAAAAAAAAAAAAAAAAAAAAAAATTTAAGTGACCAAAGATATATTTCAAATTATTTTTCAGTTTAAAAAAAAAAACAAATTTAAATTGAGATAAAGACCCTCCTATCCCTAAAGTAGCTAAGAGACCCCACGTACAATCCTAGCCAGGCATCAACATTTACTGTGATACTATTCACAACAGCTAACTTTTGTAACTAACCTAAGTATCTGCCAATGGTCCAAGAGCAAAGAAAGCATGTAATATGCACACTATAGAATTCTGTCATAAAGGAGAAAGTTATGCTGTTTTCAGAAAAATGGATAGAACTGGAAATAATCACATTAGATAAATTAAGCCAATGTCAGAAAGACAGATACACTATGATTTCTCTCATTTATGGATCCTAGTCTTTACAGTTCCATAAAATTATGTGTGTATATATGACATGAAAGCAGAAGTAAAACCCTTGAGGGGGACAAAGCCGCTTGACAGGAGGGGGAAGGGAAAGATAAGAGAACAAAACATGCTTATCATATACCATATTTTGTACAAAAACTTAAAAATATATATAATTTTTTTAACAGACAGGTATTTCCACTGACTCATTCCCAGTCTTGGGTAGGAGAATTATCCAATTTATGCTGCCTTTTCCAGTTCTTTCAAAAATGGTCGTTCTTTCTACATTGGAGATTATGTTAACAATCTCCCAGTGTCCATTAGCACCTGCTTTCCTCAGGTACACAGTTCAATGACAAAATATATGCTTTTTAGACAGGTCATCCCCAGGCAATTAGCTGCCCCAACTGACAGGCATGAAATACAGAAACACAAAAGACTCATTTGGAGATCTCTAGCCTGAGATCTTGGGCACCAGAGAGAGATGGCCTTGATTCTTACAATAGCTGGGGTTGAACAACTTCCTTGAAAATGACTCTGAGTCTCCGCCCCTCCCACCCCTTCCTTCTTGCTCTGGTGGCCACTGAAGACGCTGTGCCTTATCCACCATGGAGCAATGGTTTGAAGTTGTTAAAAGTGATTTTGAAGATTATCAAGATTACACAGAAACTTGCTAAGAATTTGTTATAACATTATAAAAGTAGCAAAACACACAATTTACTGTCTACAGCTATGTAGAAAACAAGAGCATAGGAAAAGCAGCATGTAACAGTAGAGTAGCTTACCTTTGGGCAGTGTGTCTACATGGGAGGATTTTCAAAATCAGGAAGCTGAAATCGAGGCTTACTCTTACATTATCCTTGCATTAAGTAATACTGAGGAAAATATTACATATACTGTAACTGAAACAGCACTCACTATGGATATTCTTCAAATTCTGGATTAGAGCAGCTCTAGGTGGCTGCCCCTACAAAGATTTCAACATCAAAATTTTGTTTATATGGGAGAAACAAAGAAGCGCACCAAACAACCACCAGCTCACTCACTCCATGTAAAAGAGAAGATTGCTTTTGGGGAGTCATTAGCTCTCTGTCTGTTAATATTTCTGTTGTTATCAAGTCCTCATGGAAGTGAGTTGGCCAGAAGCTCACTTTTATCACAGAAGCTGATAAAAGTGAAAACAGGACAGAAATAGAATTAATCATGCTGGTTTGGCCTTCAACAGTTACTCTAACATTGAGAAGTAAGAGAGTAGTAGCTATTTCCCAGAAAGTATGCCAAATGGGTCTAAAATCTCTAGGTACCAACTGCCCAAATTTGTCCCCCACTCCATAATCCTATACTTCCAGTTTATTTGCTGCCACCTGCAAGAGAATGTGTGGAGATAAAGGAAAGATTAAACAACAACTTCCTTTTACATTATGTGTTTTGTGGCATCTATACAGACAGACCCAGGCAAGCAGGCATCTGTGGACATCATTTGTCCATTCTATTCCTATCTTTAATTAGCTCACATAATTCCAAGGTTGCCATACTATAATTTATCAAATTAATCTAATCAGCTATGAAACAGAATCAGTGCAATCTTTGATAAAGTGAGTTCACTGGATTTTAAAAGCTGCTTAGCTGGGGATATTTAACTTCCATTAAAAAAAAAAAAAGTAAATCTGATGAGTACTCTCTTTTTTTTTTTTTTTTTGGAGATGGAGGCAAGGAGTTGAGGTTGGACAGTCCCCAAATTCATGATCCTCATGTTAAGTCTCCTGAATGTTGGGACGACAGTCATTTGCAACCATGCCTGGCTTGCTTTGTGTATTTTTAGCTCATCTTTCTATTTATAAGATCCCATATAACAATGGGATGTTAAACCTAAAAAATAAAATAAAACAAAACAAAACAAAAAACAGGAACATATATTATTTTAAAGTCAATTCATGGATGCAGAGGATGGAGAATTCTAAGTTTTTACTTGTCTGGGAAAAGAGCCAGAATGATTTCATATATAAACAGTCGAGAGCTTTTGTTTGATTGCTTGTTTGCTTGTCTGACATCAATTGAAGATGTTACTTCTGCAACTGAAAAGTTTATTTCCAATGTTAAGCTCATCTTCCTAGTTTGTGACTGATCCAAACTGTTTGGCAGCATTGTGACCCCAAGTTTCTAATGCAGAAAACAAACAGAACTATGAACTCACATGATCATTTCACAGACACACTGTCATTTCAAGATGGCCTCAGGCAAGCCTGGGGCACAATTTTTATGCTCCCAGTTTGGCCCAGCACAGTCATTAGGTGGGAAATGCACATGACAGTGATGTAAAAAAGTTAAGAAACACAGCACAATGACCGCGGCTTTAGCCCTAAGTGGTCCACAAGCAGAATGAAAGTGTGAAGGAAAATGCTGCTGGCCGTGTGGGAAACAGACAGACCACTACCACAGGACAGTAGTGCCTTGTGGGGATTTCTGAGGGTGACAGAAGAAATCATGGAAAAAAAATCCTACATTCTGAAAAGCTGATATTTAATCTACTTTGAACAACCAATATACATTTACTGGCCTCCAGGCTAAAGGCTGAAGTGACTGAAGCTGAGAAGTGGCAGGCTTGGCCCTGTCAGAGTCTGCGGCCTCATGGGAAATAGTCTATGTCTAGTCTCAGTACACTCACAAGACAGGAAATATAGTGAGGTCGCTTCATAGGATGCAGACAGGAAGGTTTTGCTGATGCAAATATAATAGTCATGCTTTTGTGGCCAAGGAAAGGGCAAAAGTCAGTATTTCATTTTACAGAGACTGGGGCACCTCCCAGAGCCTGATGCTAAGCCAAACACTGAATATACTGCAAAGAATTAGTTCTGAGGAACTCTGGGATAGCACCAGAAGGCATCATGTGCACCTGCTCCACACTTGGGTCTTTTCAGAAGCAGGAACTAATACAGATACTTAACCTAAGATGTCACACTGCCTGCTTGTGCTATTGCCACAAGCTACTGCATGATTATGTCCCCAAAAGGAGGGAATAAACAAATGTCACCTACCTATCACAAATGGAAAATACAGCAATGGAAAACTTTTCTTCTTGTTTATGAGGAAATTTGACTAAAAATTTAAGACAATATAGTGTTCATTATACTATCCTCTTCATGTTGCCTCTTAGCAGCCCAGTAAATCAATTACATTCCGGGTCAAGTTTGAAATTCTCACTAAATTTTAAGGGTTTTGATGACTAGCTGAAATGGGAAATTATCAAACATAATTATATACAATGATAATATTAGCCAGATATAATGAGCATGCTTATAATCCCTGGCATTCAGGAGGCTTATGATGAGTTTGAGGTTAGCCTGTGCTCTCAAAAAATCAGAAGAAGGCCGGGCAGTGGTGGCTCACGCCTTTAATCCCAGCACTTGGGAGGCAGAGGCAGGCGGATCTCTGTGAGTTCGAGGCCAGCCTGGTCTACAAAAGTGAGACCAGGACAGCCAGAGCTGTTACACAGAGAAACCCTGTCTCGAAAAAAAAAAACAAAAAAAAACAAAAAAAAAAATCAGAAGAAGAAAAAGACATAGTATTTAAAAACAAAAACCAAAACAAAACAAAAAAACCTACTGATTTTGATTTATAATAAATCAGCCTACAGGGAATATTGAACTGACTCCCAAATCTCTCATCTGATGAGCATAGTGACGTAGAAGGCGTGAATACAGTTACTGTGTGCTCTCAATGGCCATCCTTAGCCCCCTTTTCAGCAATAAAGAACCTGAGGTGCCAGCAGGTTACGTAGCTTGTCTAAGACGTATTACCCACAAGGGGTACATTCCAAGTCCAGTATATACCTGAAAACTCTGACAGTACCAAACTCCATCTACAGACAGTCCCTGAGAGAAATGTGTGCCCGGAAGAAGTGGTACTTTAAATTCTGCTCTTTTCCTGTCTTGTTTTCTGAGTGACGCCCTAAAGGTCTTTGATGCCTGGCACCAGCATCACACAGTAAGAAGATGCAGCTCACTGCTGGTTAGAAAGCCGTGAGGATGAACAGGTAACACTCTCAGTATACCATGTCACACTGATGGATTTAGATATAGACACCCAATAAACTGCAGAAGACAGACAAGACCCTTACTATGATGTAGGCATGTGTGTCATATGATTTTGCCCCATTTTAAACAGACCAGGCCAGGCCATATGATTCTTAAGAAGCCTTCACCCACTCCTGGGCATGTACTGTCCTTTTCCTAAGCAGCTCTTTCTCCTCTAATGTCTGCTGCTTAAATCTTTAATATTTTCTTAATAAGTTCCATCTCTGCTTCATTAAGCAACAAAACAATAAGCTGAGCTAAGCCATCATGTTCACTTGCTCAGCTGTTATTAAAAACCACTTCTGACCTGTAAGGAGCTCATCAGAATGAATGATACGACGAGTCCAGAAGTATCTGCTTCTTCCCAATACATAAACATGGCAAAGTTTAACTTATGAACTGAGCATAGTAAAGTATCAATTAATAAAAGAGAATAATTATACTGTAGTAAAAGAAATTAAAACTCATTGACTGTTTATTTGTATAATTTTTCACTTACCATTTTCGAGCAATGGTTAATTGCAGCGCCAGAAACTGCAGGTGGTGAAATCAGGATAAGTAAAGGCACAGGTAGGGGACTCTCCGGGTGGAGCTGGGGTGTCAGCCCATGCCGACCAAGCTCTACACCCGAGTTCCCTTCCGTGCACCACAAAGAACAGCTTCTCAGACTCTGTCCTGGGCGGGGAGGGGGTTAACTCCAATTACAAAGAATTTAGAAAGAAACAGTTGACACGAGCTCTGGGTCACTTCTAGGTCACAAAAGCAAAGTGCATTAATTCTTGGTTGACCTGAAAACTAGGTATCGGTTCTTTGAATAGCTTAGCATGATCAAATAAAACGTTAAATTAACGTTTAAAATTAAAAACATTATTTCTAGGGCTAGTGAGAAGGCTCCATGTATTAAGGCACCTGCTGCCAAGCCCCACAACTCAAGTTCAGTTCTCAGACCCACATGGTGGAAGGACCCAACTTCCCTCAGTTGTCCTCTGATCTCCACTTCATGCCGTGGCAAGTGCTTGTGTGTACACATATATCCACATGTACACATAGACACGCACAATCAGTCGATAAGATGTATTTTGAAACATAGTTCTAGATAAAACAAAACTGGCCTGATCATCCTGACCTATTTTTAGTGGCATCATTGGGGCTCTACCATAGGACTGACCTATCACTGAGCTACACCCCCAGCCTAATCATGGCCTCCTTTGAACTAGAATGGATTCTATCAATAAAGATAGACTTTGAGTGAGAGTGAATCTGTCCCTTACCACAAGACTTAAATGAAAGGTTGGGAGATGGGCAGAGGCAATTTTCTGCTCATATGACTGAAGAGCTCATGCAAGCTTACTGGGATTGTGACATGTTTGCAGGGAAAACGTCTTATTCTATGGTGAGGCTATGAAGAACCAGACACTAGGGTATTATCTGTGGTCAAATTGTTCTTGGCATTTAGAGGTGTCTCTCAAATACGTATAAATATCTTCTAAAATTAAATGAATGCTTGGTATTGTCTGTTGTATCTTCCAATTCTGAGTTTATGATAAGAAAGAAACTACACTGCAAACAAAATGTGCATAAAAATTTAAAAAAAAAAACAACCAGCCTGAAACCTGGTTCTGTGACATCACTGAAGTTCCATGTGCCACCTGAGTAAACTGACAGGTTATAATGCATTTCTTTGTTTGATCATCGCAGGCTACCTGCAGATGGAGGTAGGGACAACAAGCATTTATTTACACTCAGAGAAACTGAGGCCAAAGCCACGGTGCAATAAATGATAGGGCTAGAATCTTAACCTGGGCTCAGGGACTCCAAGCCAAGTCCTCACCCTGTTACTCTGCTGCTTCATGAGGGGACATCGGTGTAGGGTAATCAAGACAGCTGTTTTTATACCTGCTTCTGAGGCTGTACTTTAGGCAAAAGAAAACTTTTTTCGTTGAATAAATGTCTCTCAGTCAAGGTCTAATAAATAAATAATTTCAAGGATTTATAATAGAAGTAATTTATTGTATAATAAAAGTGTATTGGCATGTAGACACTATTTTAAAATAGTCCTGTTTATTTTGTGGTGCTAGCAATGGAACCCAGAACTTTGCAAATGCTAGACAAGCCCTTTCCCACTCAGCTCCTATCCTCAGCCCACAGCAGAAAGAATTTAAGAAATGGAATTGGTTATATAAGCCCTAAAGTTGGCTGAGAGCCAAACTGGTAAAAGTTTTAGTGTTAACAGGGAGCATCCTACTCCTAAGCCAGAGACCAGAGGAAGCCACGGTGTTGAAGGCCTGGGGTCTCTTGAAAGGAACATGGAAATGATCTAATGGGAAGCAGGACCACACAGAAACCATCTCTGCAGAAGAAGCCTGGGGGGTAGTGGGGAGACACCCTCGGGCTTCTCCTCTTGCATAATCTCTCACCCAGTCTCTAAGCAGCTGAGCTGAGTCTGGGGCCAGACACCCAGGAGCCTGGACAGCAGAGGAGGGACAGAGAGATCTGAGGGGAAACTATGGACTACAGTCAACATCCAGCTTTCAGAGTCAAATGTGTGGTACTGTGTAAGCTGCTGAGGTTTTGGGTTATCAAGCCCCAGCAGAAGTTGACAGAAACACACTACTGAGTAACTAAAATAAACAAGCAGGGAGAACAATGAAATAGAGAATCAAAAGTGAAATAGTGGCAACAATTACCTCCTACAAAGTCTTTGAAGAAAACATTTCCACTATTTACCCGTGGGTCAAAGGCCAAGAACAAGTACACAGACTTCACCTCACCACCACGCCCTGGTGGGAAGGACAGATATACCCAGCCACTGATGAAGACATGGTGGGACCAGCTAGAAGTGAAAAGCAGCGCAGAGCATGACTATGGCAGCTTCACAGTTAACTGGGCAGTTTGTGACACTCAATGACTGAGTGTCCTATGCTGTCAAGTCAGGAACCAGGCCTTCTAAAAAGGAAGTCTATCACTGAGTCAGCACTGTGGCCAACCAACACTAAGATAGCCCATGGGCAGCCAATGACATGGCTGGTGACTCCAAGCTTTTTGGTTATACCACTTCCATCCAAATCCAGTAGTCTTGCTAGTTAATTATACTCCCTCCTCCCAAACTATAAAGAAACACTTTGGGATGTGAGCGGCCACTTTAGCTCATGTAATTACCCACCTTAAAATACAAAGCCCCACCCAACATATTCAACCCTATTTTTCACAATTCCTTAGGACACCACCTCAGAAATGCTGCCTTTATCCTCTGGTGTGTGGCATTCCTGTCTCTAAGGGGGCAGGATTCTCTACTGGGTGAAGCAGTATTCCTCCTGCCTGAATCCTGACAGTACTTGAGTTCTCAACTCCACCAGGTACCCCACATGCTACTCTCTAACCCAAACCCCACAGGATATAGACTGGGTATCATTAGACACGTGTGGTTACCTCTGTTGTTTTACATAGTAAGTTTTACCTTCCCAGCTTGCCTTGAGCAGAAGGCCCAGCACTTGAAGGAGCTGAGTGAGAAGGCTCTGTTTGAATGAATGAAAGAGCAAAGCTCTTTAAAAGCCAGAGCCAAATCTTTTACTTACAGCACGTCATTTGCAACCTCAGTTCTGCTTGCCAAGGGAGTACCGGGCACTCAGTAAATACTTCCTGACATTGATTAATTACTTTGGAATACGGTCAGGTTCACTCAGTTCTAAATTGATCCTACTGGGATGCATCTTAATGATGCTCTGAACTGAAGTTACATATTCGGACAGCTTTAACGCATAAATACACAAAAGTGAATCAGGCACAAAACCATTTGAGACATTTAGATTATTAGAAAAAGTACAAATCAAAGCCCAGTAATTAGTACACATAAAATAGGTATCTTCATTCAACAATGAAGACGAGACCACAATGTAGTCATATCAAAATGGAAGTGAATGAATTAAATCACAATTTAAACAGGCTTAGGGGTTTGAGAAAAAAAAATTTAAGCCACATATAGTAAAACATACCCACAATGAGATAACTCCCAACTGCATAAGCATATTATTTAGACTAATACATAAACACTACCACCAGCAAAGTAAAAGGAATTGACAATTCCTGTTAGCTGGGAAAGTCACACTCTCCCCAGAAGCCACCTTTTCTGAAAACTTGGAAAACAGTCACAGACCTGTAGGCTGCAGAAGTCTATGTGCTGTGTGGGAACGTCTGCCATCTGTAGGAGTTAGATAAATTAGATTTAGAAAATATATAGGAGTTTCTGATACTGTCTCTTAATTCGGGGCATGAAGAGCATTATCAGCATGAAGTCAGCAAAAACAGGAAAGACTTAATAGACTGAAAAACAAGGTTGAAGTCAGGAAAAACAGGAAAGACTCAATAGACTTGAAACAAAGTATCTGGCCTGACATTGTTTTCAGCTGCTAAGTGGGAGGAGCCCAAATTAAGCTGAAACAGAGTTCCTCCTATCTAAGGACAGTGCATGGAGCCCAGAAGAGAAGAGGCCTCTGATGCTAGAGAGCTCCAAGAGTCCTGCTGAAAAAAGGGCTGGCCCTTGATGGCCAGCTCTCTCCCTGAAGCAGAAAGAAGCCGGTGAGCAAAGAAAGCCTGAGCAAGACACCAAAAAGCCAAGGACTGGACCCTGTGGCTCAGCTTTTGCCTGGAGGGGTTTGATCTGTCCAAACAGTGGCCTAAAGGAAACGGTGCCTGGCTTTAAGGACTGAGGCAGAGCAGCTGAGTTCCTGATTCAAAAGAAGTAAGTTGGCCTGCAGACGGCTGGGGTCTCCCACAGAGAAGAAAGCATGAAGCCTTATTTAAGGTGAGACTGCAATAACCAACTACCCTGACGAACCTGCATCTGAGAGATCCAGAAGAAGGACTGCTAAGTGTGTTAAAGAATCTACAAAAGACTGTGTTCCTGACGACTGAGGACCTGCCCCAGAGACTGTATCATTCTAAAAGGTTATGAAAGTGGTTGTTATGATTATCAATAGGTTTAGTGGATAGGTTAAAGGGGTTGTAGGAATTTATAGGATTAATAGTTAAGAAATTGTTGGTGTTTGTTATAAGTGAATTTAGTAATAAATAAATAAGTGTTAAATAATAATTGAAAAGTTCGGTTACAGGTGGCGCCCAAAGTGGGGCTCGAACCCACGACCCTGGGATTAAGAGTCCCATGCTCTACCGACTGAGCTAGTGCTTTCTTCTCTGTGGGAGACCCCAGCCGTCTGCAGGCCAACTTACTTCTTTTGAATCAGAAACTCAGCTGCTCTGCCTCAGTCCTTAAAGCCAGGCACCGTTTCCTTTAGGCCACTGTTTGGACAGATCAAACCCCTCTAGGCAAAAGCTGAGCCACAGGGTCCAGTCCTTGGCTTTTTGGTGTCTTGCTCAGGCTTTCTTTGCTCACCGGCTTCTTTCTGCTTCAGGGAGAGAGCTGGCCATCAATGGCCAGCCGTTTTTTCAGCAGGACTCTTGGAGCTCTCTAGCATCAGAGGCCTCTTCTCTTCTGGGCTCCATGCACTGTCCTTAGATAGGAGGAACTCTGTTTAGCTTAATTTGGGCTCCTCCCACTTAGCAGCTGAAAACAATGTCAGGCCAGATACTTTGTTTCAAGTCTATTGAGTCTTTCCTGTTTTTCCTGACTTCAACCTTGTTTTTCAGTCTATTAAGTCTTTCCTGTTTTTGCTGACTTCATGCTGATAATGCTCTTCATGCCCCGAATTAAGAGACAGTATCAGAAACTCCTATATATTTTCTAAATCTAATTTATCTAACTCCTACAGCCATCACTCCAACCAAAAGAAGGGCTTTCAGGGTCCACAAAGAGCAGGAAGCCCCCCAAAACCAAGAGAGACAATAGGCTCATTACCCAAGAGACCTTAACAAAAACACAGCTAGGCAAGCCAGCAGCCAAAGTTCCATCAATAGAGCCTTCACAGTAAAGGGGCCAGTTTCTTTCATGGAAAAGGAGATTTGTTCAGTCAGATGCAGCCTCCGCTGAAAGGGCTTATTTTAAATATTGGCTGAATCTTTAGAGGCAAAATAAAAGGACAGCAATGGCTTTCGAGCTTTTTTGACTCACAGGCTAGAAATACTTTTTATGTCATATTCTCTCTCTCTCTCTCTCTCTCTCTCTCTCTCTCTCTCTCCACACACACACAACCCAAAGTTTGATAAAACTGTTTTTGACTTATATATTTTTTTCTGACACTGTCTCACTATAAGTAGCCTTGGTTGGCTTAAAACTCCTTCTGTAGACCTAGCTGGCTTCAAACTTGAAGCATATCTCTGTCTCCTGAATTCTAGACTCCAAGGGTGAGCCATCATGCCCAGCTGGACCTTGTCCAAGAAGTGGACTCTTTCCTTTCTATTCTTTCATTCTGGACTATTTTCTTCCCTTCCATTAAAAACAAAAAGTTGTTATGGACACACTAAGTTGACTTCATGACCCAATAATGAATTACAATTCACACAGGGGGAAAAATGGCTTATAGAACATTCTGGAAGTTAACCAAAGGTCACATACTTTTTCTTTTGTTCTTTAAAATCTATTGCTGGTGAGGAAAGACTAGTCTTTAATGAAAGGAGGGGGATGAAATAATAACTTTAGGACCTTAAATGTAGTTGAAACTAAAACGTACTCAACTTAAGGGGTTAGTAATTTAGCACTTCCTCTGTATTGGGAGAGGAGCACAAAAGGACTAGGAAGGATTAGACTTAAGGAGAATTCCAGCAGAAGAAACGCTGCCCTGGAAAGGTGCCTGCCCAAGTTCTCCTCCTCCACTGAAGTGCTCTCATCCACCAGCTTCACCAGAGGAAAAAGGACCATCACAAAAATGCAGAAGGGTTTGACAGAACTTGGTATCTGGCCTTACTGTAAACGAACGAAATGGAACCACATTCTTCAAAGGGAAGAGGGAGCAATTGCCTGCACAACCACAAGCTCAAGCTTAAAGCAGTTCAGAATGACTAAGGCCCATATTGTACAAAGAATAGGATGAGCCTCAGATTAGGAACCCTACATAATGGAATCAAATAGTATCTCTCAAGACTGTCTCCTGAGACCTCCCAACTCATCAGATAAGGATGTTGCCAGCTATAATGGGATGCTATCATTATTAAAAATCACTAGTGCTTGCTGAGGAGAAAAGTCATCAACAGTGTTACCTAGCGTGAACACTGTGAGCTACAATAACAACTGTCCTGGCAAAAAAAAATGTCCATTGGTGCAATAGTGCCATGAATGTTTTGGGGTAACCAACCTAATTCTGATTGGATTTAAGGTACTCCAGAAAAGGGAATTTATGCCTGGTATTGTAAACCTGGCCAAAAACTCATGGATATTTATAGCTTTTGGCCCCAAAAGAGAAACATCTACTACTATTTTGCTAATAATATAGCTTATTATCCAAACGCCTCATAAGTACTTCTCAAAAACAGCCAACCAGCCAACAAAGCAACCTACACCAGGGATACTATGTCCATTTAAGACCAGAGAAAAGAGGGACTCGGATAAATATCTTGCTTTAAACCATATACTAAAGTGAGAGGTCTGGAATAATGAACTCAGCTATGACAATTTGAATTCTCATGTCTATTTTTGCAGCAGTTATTACTGTGTGAGTTCTCAACTGTATTTCTAGAGAAAAGAATGCTGCCATTCAAAATGAGAGTTTGCTTTTTTTATTGTAAACAAATACAATAATATAACCATCCCTCTTCTGAAAAAAAAAAAAAGAACAGAAGTAAAGGAAACCACATTAGTGTGATCAATGACTTAATTACACACTGGAGAAAACAGTCACTCACACACTAAGCACCTTCATGATGAAAACCTTCTCTAGCTTGTGGAGATCACTCAGAAGTATTTAAAATCATTAGTCCTTTCTTCTCACCCTTGCTTTTTTTTTTTTTTTTTTTTTTGGTTTTTCGAGACAGGGTTTCTCTGAATATCTCTGGCTGTCCTGGACTCGCTTTGTAGACCAGGCTGGCCTCGAACTCACAAAGATCCACCTGCCTCTGCCTCCCAAGTGCTGGGATTAAAGGCGTGCGCCACCACCGCCCGGCTTCACCCTTGCTTTTGAACAGCCACACATGACTCCAAACCTGGCTAAGGATGTGGAATTGCTATGCTGAGTCCCACCATAAAATGTTCTCTCGGGTGATCTAAACGCACAGTGCAATACACAGGAATCTAAAAGTTACCTTAAACACCCAAATTGCTATTAGAATATATATCAGGAAAGACTAGAAAGTTCCAGAGGAAGCTGAATGTAGTGGTGAGCACCCAGAATCCCAGCACTACCAAATCGCAGGAGGACTGATCGTTTAGGGCTGACCTGGGCTATGTACCAAGACTCTGTGAAAAGAATGGAAGAGAGGAAGGGAAGGAGAAGAGGGGAAATAAATAAAGAAATTTCTGATGGAAACCCCTATACTCTTGAATTTTTTTTTAGATATAAAGAACATATATTGCTACATTTTTTGAATAACAGGAAAACAATCCTACAGAACTACCAAACTCTCATTATGTGAAGACCTCCAATCAGTGGCCCTAGTCCTACCATCTCTTTGCCAGTCTCTTGGCAGTACATCTGTGTTCCTTTCACCTGACTAATTCTATGCACCCTCTTTGATAAGCTGTTTGTTTACTTCTTCTTTAAATGAGGTAGCTACTGTGAGCACATGTAACAGAACGAAATGAGAGAAAAACAGACATCAAGAGAAACCCAGATGTAATCAACCCCCTGAACTAGAGAGGCCACTTTTCTTAGGAGAAAAAATGCTCCACTTGCGGCAGCAGCCACGCCAGCTGCTCCGACACCATCTTTTAGCTTAAGAGGGACATGTATTTGAGAAGTCACAACTTTCAGTCAGGACTCAATATTTAAAAACCTCATCAAAACATTAATATGGAGCCGGGCGGTGGTGGCGCACGCCTTTAATCCCAGCACTTGGGAGGCAGAGGCAGGCGGATCTTTGTGAGTTCGAGGCCAGCCTGGTCTACAAAGTGAGTCCAGGACAGCCAAGGATACACAGAGAAACCCTGTCTCGAAAAACCAAAAAAAAAAAAAAAAACATTAATATGGATATTCTAAAAGGAAGAAGCCAGAACAAATACCACATACGAGAAATCACAGAGAAGAAAATACATCTCTGTGTGGGCTCTTGGGTAATACAAATCTGTAAGAGTAAGTATAATATGGTTCCTTTTTCCTCTGCATCGTCTGCCAATTCTCACTTCAGTTTTCAGTACAAATGCAGGGCTGTGAAAACAAGACCAGTGTTAGCCAGTAACAGTTTTTAATAGCTCTGAAAATCAAGCAGTTAGGTGAGGAACTCCAAGACAACTTCTAGAACACCTTAATCACAGGAATGAAAGTACAAAAATGTATTTTCATAATTCAATTTGTGCATCAGTGAATCAGATTTCCCATAAAGTGTATCTCACAATGAGGCTGCAGTTAGAGCAGAAGGCGGCAGGTGGAAGGGGGTGGGCACGGTCACAGCAGAGTACTCTAGGAGTCACCACAAGCCATGACTTCAGTGCCTAGAATCCCAGGGACACAGCTGGTGTCATAGCAACAACAGGTATCTCTTTGTCTGGAATGGGGAAAGTCATCAGAATGATTATGAACTCTTGGGCCTACTGATAACTCAATAGGAGGCATGAGGACAGAGGGCTCTATGTACCCTGTTCAATTTTGAAGAGCTACTCAATAAACAAGAAAAATAAGATAAAAAGAAATACCATATGCATAATCCATAGAAAATACCTTTCCTTGTTTCTTTGGAGTCAGAGGAGGATGATATTAAGTTTGTAAATTAGAAGGAAACAGTAAGAAACATGAACTCTCAAAAGCAGAAACTCACATCCCAGGGTTACAGAAGAAAAGAGAAATAAAGCCCTGAAACTGGAGAGCCGCCCTGGCCACGCCCATCACCGGAAGCCCGCCCTGGCCACGCCCATCACCAGACACTGACCCTTAGAATGCCTGGCACTGAGTATGGCCATCTTCAAGCTCCTAGCGCTGCTGCCAGATTCTTTTTCCAAGTGAAATCAAGCACTCGGAGAACTGCAAAGACTCTGCCTCCCACACCACGATATCTGGGAAGGAATGACAGCAGGAACCTCTACAACTTACAAGTTGCCTCAAGAACAAGGCCACTTATGCTTTGTTCTTGAGAACAGACACGGAGAAGTAGGAATAAATGAAAAATGTGGGAAATTACTTGAGAGATAGAATTTACTCACTTTAAGTTCCAACACAATAGAAACAGCTAAGGGGACTTATGTAAGAATTCTCGGGCTGGAGAGACAGCTCAGCCGTTAAAGGCTAGGCTCACAACCAAAAAACATAAGAATTCTCCATAATCAGAAGACTTCTCTCTCTCTCCTCTCTCTGTGCATGTGTGTCTGTCTGTCTCTGTGTGTGTCCCCATACTGCAAGTTAAATTTACAACTTACCTTTTATCATTATTTTTACAAACAAAAATTATCTCCAGTCCAAAACACAGTCTACTAAATTTAAAAGAGGTACACATTCCACTTTAGAGATTTGCACAAGATTTGAACAAGAAATTCTTTAAGCACCACAGTAGACTGTCTGAGCACTTGGCCATATAGAGAGGACCATGCTGCCTAAAGCAGCATTCAACTGGCCTGAAGCACATTGTGGCAGGTCTTTCCCCAAAGTTACCATCCACACAGTTCCCCTCTGTTTGGGGTAATGAAAAGGTACTCAGAAGACATTTACACTCATTTACAAGAACTCGTTTGAAGGAAGAAATAAAGAAAGAATCATGTAGTGCAATTTCAGGTACTACCTGAGAAGTACATAAATGAAAACTAAACTATAAACAGGCTAGAAAAAAGGAATAGAGCTTGGGAGGTAGCTCAGTAGAAAAAGGGTGCAAGTGTGAGGACTGGAGTTTGGACCCCAGAATCCACATAAAAGCCAGATTTACTTTGTAGTTTGCACTCCAGCACACCTCCACAAGATGGAAGGGGGATGGGGGAGCCCTGAAAAGCCTGTGGGCTACAGCCTGGCACACAGCATGAACAAGAGACCCTGCCTCAACAGGGTGGAAGACAAGGACCCCATGCATGTGCCTATGCACACATACACAAACAGTCATGTGCACAGCACATGAACATGCATGCATATACATACACATCATATACACACATTAAAAAAGAAAGAAAACCATCAGGACCTAGAGAGTTCCCTAAGAAGTGAAGGAAAAGATAAAAGAAAGGAAGGAAGGAGGGAAAGAAAAGAAAAAGGGAGGGAGGAAGGACCTAAGACACTAGAACATGCTTTCAGTTTCTGCCAAAGTCTTGTACAAATCTAACACAAACCTCAGTGTTTACTGATAACCACATGTGTTCTTAGTTATATTCTGGAACTGTGCAAGCAAGCCCGGCAAAATCAAATCACAGCAATCTTTTAAAATGTCATCATCCTCTCACTAGGGAATGTATAAGCACAGACATCTGTAGGTGACTGCACGTGAAATCGGACATTCACAGTCAGGGTCAGATGTTCCAGTGTCTTTGTATTCAGACATCAATCATTAGCCAGTTCAACTGGGGCAGTTTAAGTTAAAAGGGAAACATTTGGGGAAGTCCAGAAGCTACCCTATCACAACCATGTATGGAAATTCTATACTTCCCTTGTTGTGTCCCCCCCCCCACCCTGTGTTTTTCCTTTAGTAAAATGTACTCAGAGGTGGTGTTTCCTTTCCTTTGTCTAGTTATAAAAAAACATCTTGCATCCTACAACACTCTATGAGGATTCTGTTATTTTTTCCTTGAGTCAAAAGTGGTATCAGATCATCACTACTATCTTTTCTGATTCTCAATAAGAATTTCCCATACTCTAGCTGAAAAGTGACATTTTTCTAATACAAAAATAAGACACTTCATTTTAAATCCACTCAAAATTGAGTTGAACTAGGGAAAAAATGAGTCATAGTTGAATGTGAACTGGAACAGAAAATATACTGGTGAAAGCCCTCCCATGACAACTCTGTCTCACAGTCCAAATTCAAAGCTGAAACACCAGGGCAGCCTGGGAGCCCACCGTTGCCACCTAGCCAGGGGCAGCCTGGGAGCACACCATTTGTTGCCTACTGTGGATGGTTTAGTGTGCATTTCGAGCTACACACCTCCCTGCTGCTCAACATGGCAAGAGAAGAATGCACCCAATCTGGGTGTGGCCTCGAGAACATCAGGGAGATTCCCCATCTCTGCAATGTCTACACTTCTGATGAACAGAGGATAGTCTATTATTTGTTCTCTTTCCCCAAGAAGTCAGGTAGGTCAGAGAAGCTGAAAGGAGACCTTAACACAGAACACCCACTGAAGCTGACAGAAAGCACGCTGAGCCTTCTGTTTGATGTGGGCTTTTGCAGTAAAGACACATATCTCAAACTAAACATGGAACCTTCTCATCACCGGTTTCTGCTCTTATCTTTTCATATCAAAAGGGCTCTGGTGGGTCACATGTATGGTGTGGTACATGGCAGCAGAAGTCGTCACTGGCTCTTCAAAGCTATTAGAACCTCCCACACAGGAGAGTGAGTGTGCTGCTAGAAAACACTGGGGTTGTGAGGGTAAGCCTCCATTCTCTTCAATCTCTCATCTTTTTTTTTTTTTCCTACCTGTCACTCACTCAACACAACCAGACCACAGCTTAGTGAAAGAAAGGCAGTAACCAGACCACAGCTTAGTGAAAGAAAGGCAGTAACTGGCCCACTGGTCACATCCACGGGCGCATCCACCTCCTGAGCTGGCACTACTCACTCCCGCGCTCCATCCCTTTCAAAAGGAAAGACTAAACAGAGGAGGCGATGACATGATGAGCTCCCTGTTCCTTCCAGCATCTTCCATGACAGAAATCCTATCGTTTCCCCCAAATCTAAAATACTCTCTCAGGGCTGGAGTCTAAGCTCGATACTGGTTAGCACACACTCCCATGTACACACCCCCAAGCCCACAGACCTACAACCCAAGCATTTGGGAGGTAGAAGCAGGAGGATCAGAAGTACAAAGACGGCCCGGGCCACATGGGATCTTGTCTCAAAACACAAAGGCTGGGGAAGTGGCTGAGGGGTAGAAGCACTTGCCTAACAGGTATGAGCCCTAGATTTGATCCCCAGCACTAGGAAAACTAATCTCTACCTCAGTAGGGGAAAAAAATGAAAATATCTCTGCAGTAGTTACTTGGCCATCAAGTGTAGGCCTCCCTGTGTCACTACCCGTCTCATATCCAGGGTTGTTTCTACACATTCAAATCAGTAACAGATTCCAGCAGGCCAAGCATGATGGTGCCCACATGCCACCCCAGCACTTGAGGCCAGGGCAGGAAAATCAAAAGTTAACAGATGTTTTAAATAATGTTTTAAAATAAATGTAAAGTACAAGGGATGGAGCTCGACGGCAGAATGTTTGCCTAGCACGTGAAGGCCTGGGGCTCCCCAGTAATATAAACAAACATCTTGAGGAGAAAGGATTAAACAGGGAGAAAAAAATGAATTCAAGAATCAAGAATGCAAGCAACAAGCCTGTGAATAGCACACGCATACACACACACATGCACACACACATACATGCACACACACACACACACAGAGCAACAGGCATGTGAATAGCACATACATAATCTTTCTTATGAGCATAGAAAAATCCCCATCCAGATCAGGCCACAGACTCCTGACAGCTCTAGAGAAGGCTGAAGGCAAAGAAATTGTAGCCTGCCACTCAAGAAGGATTCTTCAGGGTTGCTTCTGTAAACTAAAATCAAGATCAGCTTCAGCAAAGGCTTTTTTTGCAGAAGGCTGCCAGATGAAGTAATTTCTCAATTAAAGCACCAAACCACAGCAGGCCTGAATCTAGCCCTGTTCATCTTCAAAAGTTAAGTGGAGACTCAGTCTTAACATGTTTCTGTAAGCAACTGTAACTCAGAGTCATTAGGAAAAAATGGTAGCTGTGGGTGTGGCTTAGTGGCAGAGTGCTCACCTAGCATACATGAAACCCTGTTTGCTTCCTAGCACTACAAACTTCCCCTCACCCAAGGGGAAAGATGAGAATTTCACTTCATCAATTATTTCATCAGAATTACTCTGCAATTTCAGTTGAATGAGATTTTCAGGCTCAAGAGACAGAATCCGGTACAGTACATGGCAATGCAACGAACTTAAGAGATAAAACAAACTTCTGCCCAAAAGACACTGCGCACAGCAATGGGGAGGCTGGGGAGGAGAAAGCAAGGCAGGTCTCCCTATAACACACAAAGAACATGGCCTATGCCAGGCAAAAGCCCAAAGTCACAGGGTACGAAGTCTCACCAAGGAAGGAGAAAGAACCCTTAGGTTGACGGGGTGAAGGAGGTGGAGAGGGAAAAGAAGTCTCTGAAACTGACACATATGAAACATCAAGGAAGACAACACCTTAACCAGCAGAAGTGATGTGCATTCAGTACAGCCACCATGGAAAAGTGGATGAGATTATGCAAACATTAAAAATAGGGACTCCTTCCCAGTGAGCTTCCAGTATTGACAAAGTAGCAGAAGGCAGAGGCCTCATACCAGACCAAGGAGTCATTGTAATGAACATTTGCAAGCAAAACAGTGTGGACAAAAAGGAATATTGTGGGATATACTACAGCTTCCTTCCTCAATTCGGGTTTTTTGATTTTTTTTTTTTAATGTTGGGAGAGGCTTTAAGGGTCGAGGGTGAATCTAAGGGGAGGTGGGAGATGAGAAGGAACAGGATACATGATGTGAAATTCACAAAAAAAGAATTTAATTAAAAAAATAGGGACTCCTTATCTAGCATGTTTAGCCTTGGATTCAACACCCAATACATACATACATACACACACACACAAATATATATGTCATATGATCCATCAATGTCAATATGTCAACACTGCCAAAACTGTAGTATTTTTAAGTGAGTTAAAAATAATATTTATTTACTTTGCACAACATATTTTGAAGTATACACACTGTACAATGACTAAATCTAGCTAAGTAACACGTGTTGCTTCACATAGTTGTCATTTTCATGGTAAGATATGAAATGAACCTAAATATCCAGGAAAGAACAAGTGGATAAAGGAAACTTGATGCATATATGCATACACACATACATCTATATTATGTACATGCACGTGCATGAAATAATTCTATCTTTGGCACAACACAGATGAATAGGGAGGGCATTAAGTCACAAAAAATAAGCAAAACCCAGAATACTCCTCATTCTCACTCATTCCTGGAGGTTAAAAAACAGCTTGAGTCTACGGAGTGGACAGTCCAAGGGTAGGGATGGAAACTAAACAAGGTTGAAGAGATACTGGTGAAAGGACACAAAACTGCAGTTAAATAGCAGGTGTTAAGTACAAGGGACCTATCTGCAACATGGTAACTACAGTTAATAATGCATTGTAGTCTGAAGATTTCTCTGAGAGACAGATTCAAAGTACTCTTAGCATAAGAGTTGTAACTATGTGAGGGAACATCCTATGAATTAGCTGGATTTAGTTATTGGGCAGTTTATATGCTTCAAAATAGCACGCTGTACATGGTAAACACATTTTTCTTTCTCTCATTATACCAGTTAAAATATAAAACTGAGGAATTTTTCATCAAACTACCCCCTTCTGAGTAAAACAGTGGTCCCCAGACCTTTAAATTATTTAATTAACAAGCCCCCTTCCCCCTCAAGAAAAGTGGTTATGGAAAGAATGAAAGAAGTTGAAAACAGGCCAGCCTGGTCTATCTAGTGAGTTTCAGGACAGCCATGGCTATGTTTGGAGACCCTGTCTCCAAAAAAAAACAAAACAAAACAAAACAGCAAGAACAACAACAACAAAAAAAAAAAACAAGAAAAAAGAAAGGAAGGAAGGAAAAGAAAAGAGATTGAAAGCTAGCAATTCTCTGGTCCATAAGATTTGCCTGGAAGAAAATACGTGATATGGAATTGGTCTCTTTTCTCTCAAAGAAATAAAACAGCAAGAATTCCATTGTGATATTTTTGCATGCTTGTTTAGTTTTCAAATGACAAGCAGGTAAATAATGACCATGTATTATCATTATTTTATAAGAAACATTTTTAATTCTAAAACATTTTTAATTCTAAAAATGTGAAAATGGCATTCATTTAAGAGCCTACTGCTGTGACAAAATACCATAACCAAGGCAACTTTAAAAGGCAAAACTTAAAAGAGATCTTTTAATTGGGCTTACGGTTTCAGAGGGTTCATGATGGAGAAGCAAAGGCATGGTAGCAGGAACAGTTGAGAGCTCACATCTTAATCAGCAAGTAGAAAGCAAGAAAGGTAACTGAGAATGATGTGAGCTTTTAAAGCTTCAAAGCCCAGGCCCAGTACACATGTCCTCTAACAAGGCCACACCTCCTAATCCTTCCCAAACAGTTCCACCAGTTGGGGACCAAGTATTTAAACATATGAACCTATGGGTGTCATTTTCATACAAACCTCCACAAGGCTATTAATAATCTTATACTTTCCAGGTGGAATGTGACTACAGCCCACCTAGCAAGCCTCAGGACCCTAGAATACAGGACTCCTGTTAAGAACAGGAGGTATGGAGGGAGGGGGCTGGAGAGATGCCTTAGCGATTTAGAGCACTGACTGCTCTTCCAAAGGACCCAGGTTCAAATCCCAGCATCCACATGGCAGTTCGAAACTGTCTATAATGGCTGGCATGGTGGCGCATGCCTTTAATCCCAGCACTAAGAAGGCAGAGGCAGGTGGATCTCTGTGAGTTTAAGGCTAGCCTGGTCTACAGAGTGAGTTCCAGGACAGCCAGGGCTGTTACACAGAGAAACCCTACCCTGTCTTGAAAAAGAAAAAAAAAAAGAACAGGAGGTACAGCTAACACTACACATGAGACCAAGAATGTGTCTGATTAAGCAAAGTAGAAAATTTGATTTTTAAGGAGAATAAAGAAGTAAAGGCCAGTGAGCGTTATAGTCTAAAGTTAACTACCTTAGTGTTAGAAAGAACTAGGGACAAGTAGATGTTGCCCAAGTGAACTGTAAGTGCTCAGGCCACTTAAGAGAACACTGTAGTATCAGGGTGAGCACTATTGAGGACCTAAACCAGGGCAGGGAGATGACTGGAAAGAAACAAAGATGATGTCTAGGTTTGGAGCCTATACACAGGAAAGAATGGTAGTGTTGATAGATAGGTGATAATTCATGAAAGGATAATGAATTCCTTAGGTCAGAGGATGAACAAAGGAAGAACTTGAGAGAGGACAGGAATATGAGATAGAAAGCTGGAGAATCACATGTAATGAGGCAAAGTTGCCTCAATCACAAGGGATTTTTTTAATTAATTAATTTATTTATTTGCATATTGTGCATACATACACACAGGACATGGCACATGAGAATTGGTTCTTTCCTTCCACCATGGGTGTCCTAAAAATTAAACTCAGGTTGTGAGGCTTGGCAGTAGGTGCTTTTACCTGAAAAACTATCTTACCACCCCCAAAAAAGATTTCTGAACATTTACAACCTGCCAAGCACTGGATCTACTGCTAGAGATCCAACAAAGAAAAGTGATACATCTGCTCCCTGCACTCATGGGGTTGGCAAGCTGGCAGGAGGGACAGACGTTAACACAAAAATCATAGACATGAACATGATTACAAATTGTATTAAAGTGTATCTAATTTTCAAAAGAGAAAAATCACTTGGAAAACAGCTTTAATTACAAGGCAAAATGAAACTACCAATGGAAATAGATGGCGCAATTAGGAGAGGAGAAGTCTGTTGGAGCAGACAATTCCAGAAGCTAATGGAGCAGGTGAGAACATGTGCCAAGCACTGATGTGCCTCCTCAGAGCATGGGTACTGTATGATCAAGCCACTGACTATGACAGGCCATGGTGACCTGAATTCTGAAGAAAATGGAGCAGGACTCTGAGGGTTAATGAATGGAATGAGGTGACCAGAAACCTTTCAAGAAGATGAACAATGAAGATGACTTCCATGGGGCTGAAACCATAACAAGAAGAACCAGATAAGACAAAGGAAGGAAAGTGGGAAAGTGTTGTTCCAAAAACACTGAGACAGTAAAGGCTGGGGGGGGGGGGGGGGGGGTAAGGAGACGGAAGGAGAGAGCAGGGTAAGGATGATGAAGATGCACTTGATGCCAACTGGACAGTCACTCAGCATTCCCTGGAGGCTATCTATACACCTAGAACTGTGTGTGTGCAGGCAGGCTATTGGTATAGTCAGCAGACATTCACTACTCTACATCAACACTCTGAGTGGAAAATCAAAAACAGGTTGATTTTTATCGTTGTAACTAGAGAATGGTTCTAAGCAACAATGTGATAATTACACAGCATTTGAAGACTATGTGTGTGCTAACAAAAGGAGTCTCACTTCTGCCGAACACAGGAGCCTTTCTAGGGAGGGAATTACATACAGTGCTGGTGCAATTAGTACAGGAAGAGATCTGTGTGCCTGAGGCTTGAAGATGCAAGTCTTTCCCCTGAGGGCTGCTATTCTCACCCTTTGAGGCACATTTCATTGTTGAGTACTAAGCAGTAATGAAACCCACCATCACAAATCTTCACACTTTGTTCAAAAGCAAAACTCTGACACTGTTTTCTGCACACGAATCTATGAGTGGTGTGTGTATGTGGAGGCCAGAGGTGGACACATGGTGTCTTTCTCAGCTGCTCTCCACTTGCTTACAGAGGCAGAGTCTCTCATTGAATCTAGCCTATCCAGCTTGTCCTGAAGATCATTGCTTCTGCCTCCACAGCACAGGGTTTACGGGTAAGCAGCCACATCCTTCAGCTTTTATGTGGGTGCTGGAATCTGAAATCTGGCCCCACCACAAGCACTGAGCCATCTCTCCAGCCCAAATATCTTACAATTCTTAACAAGACACTTTTCTAGATGAATTGCAATTTGGGAAAATGGACCAAAACAAAGAGATCCACAGCATGGTTTTTGTCTTGTTTAGTGTTTTTGAACCCCAAAAATGAACTCTTAAAATCAACACAGTCTTTAAAATTGTAAATCAAATGTATCACAAATTTGAACATAACCTTTTCAACTATAGTCAGAATAAAACCCATCCTCTTACTTGGGAGGCAGAGTCAGGCAGATCTCTATGGCGTTAAAGGCCATTCTGGTCTACAAAGTGAGTTCAAGGACAACCAGGGCTTGTTGTCAACACAGAGAAACCCTGTCTTGGACAAAACAAAAACAAAAACAAGCCTATCCTCTTACACTGCCCTTAAGCCCCAGCTGACCCATCCCTGCTACCCATTGTGATATCTATCCATCCATCCATCCATCCATCCATCCATCTTCTTGTCATCATCCAACCCTTAGCTGGCCTGGAACTCACTATGTAATTCATAGTGCCTCCAACTTAAGACCCTCTTGCCTCAGCTTCCTGAGTACCAGGATTATAGGCCACTGGGATTACAGGTGAGTTTACATTCCAAGCTATCTATCTTTTTACAAAAATAATGTCTTTATTAATTCCTTGAGAATTCCATATAATATATTTTAACCTATCCATGCCCTTCTCCCAACTCCTTCCAGATCCTCCCCACCCCCAAGCTAGCTATCTTTAATGCTTAAAAACTCAAAATTTTAAGTTCTCACCTCAGCTTCGTGGTCCAAAACAAGTTTATATAAAAATGAGTCCAATTGCAGCTTTATGCCTGCTCTATACATATAATTATGATCTACTAAACACCCTAAGAGGGAAAACATTCAGGGGGAGTGCTTTATGGGTACATTGACACATTCATTTCCTTAATTTTCCTAATAAGACAGCTTAGTGATTACAAAGAAATTAGTAGCATGTATTGATGTTATAAAAGCACGATTAACAACTTTTCTAAGATTAAAGTACCATCACCTTGATTATTAGATAAAGAAAAATCTATTAACTAGCTTTCAAGTTGGGTAATTTACTCCATTAAAATCAGCTACACTGTTTCAAGATTTAATGTATTGTTCAAATTCATGTATGCAAACAAATTCATTAAAATTCAAGAGACTTCACTCTAAAACTCACTGCCTTTAAAATTCATAGCCCTAACAGAGGGCATGGAGCTAGAATAAACTGAAATATTTGTCCCATCTGGACAGGACCGTCACATGACTTTTTGTTTGTGTTTTTAGCCAAATTCACACTACTCTGAGAATATACAATAGTTGGAAGGCCAAGAAAGTGCTCTTTACGCTGACCTATTGTGCAGAGGTCAGGGGGCTACTCTTCGGTGCCTCCTTATGCCAGGTGAGGCTGGGACCAATCACGTTCACTCTAAAAATGCGTTTTGACAATATTTCTAATAATAGCTTTGTAAAATATACACAGACCTAAAGTTTCTGGGCTAATTTTCTAGAACACTGACATATACCTCATTAAAATAAGCAAACTCTTCTGCCCATACTTTTGTATTATCCATCCTAATGATGCCTCTGAGTTCCTTGGCAAATCAAAAAGACCTCAGCATTTACTGACTCTACTGTGTGTCAGGCTGTGTTAAATGCTTACTGGATTACGTCATGATGGGCCTTCTGCTGAGAAGAGGGAGCAGAGACCTAGCAGACTGAAGAGCCTGGGAAGGACACACACCAGGAAAAAGCAGTCATTTTGTTATCTTATGCAGCACCCTCTCCTTTAAAGATAGGCACTTTAAAAAAAAAACCTGCTGGGGCAGAAAGACATGTCAAAGATAAAAAACTCAACTATACCTCAACTAATGTGCCTCAATTATCTCATTTGGAAAGTGGGGACGATAATAGAACACACAGAATATACTGTCATTATATTGATTCAATATAATATAATATTCAATATTTTCCATGAAAAATGTTAGTGTCCAAAATAGCACTTGATATACAGTAAGCACTCTATAAATGTTAGTTCTCATGAAAAGCAAATGCTATTCAATTAAGTCCCCAAGGATTTTCAAGGTCCATATTTACTCATGGTGAACTAGAACTGACGAGTTTTACAGTTACCACATACAACTCTGTGTGTATGCATGTGTGTGTCTAGTTTCAGAGCTATGCTATACACAATAATGTATCTTTTTATCAAAACAATCCAAAGGCCCAACAAGGAGTTAACTGTTTCCTTTATCAATTAAGAAAATGTTAAAATAATTTGCCATGGGATCTCAAACAGGAAGTGTTAAAATCAGGAGATGAACTTGGGAGTTTCCAGGTCAAAAGCCCAACTTCTTTTACATAAATTTTTTTGGTTTTTTCTATCTACTCTCCCACTTTGTCCACTGATTATAACTTGAATCAGAGCCCTGGAAGAGACCTTGAACTTTTCTAGCACAAGATTCCCTTCTGCACATAAAGAAACAGGCACCTAGAAGGTTCACTACTGACTTACCTGACCTTGTGTGATGAGCATCCTTTCCACAGTGCCATACTACCACTGCATGCTCTCAGACTTGGCAGCCTGCCTGAAGGTAGCCTTCAGCTCTGCTCTTAGCCTCACAACAGCCAACATATACCAACATGCACTGTATAAATTGGGCCTGTGGTGGCTGAGAGCCCAGATGCAAGCTTATGCTACAGAACAAGTGAACTTGTCACATCAAGTTTAGCTGCTCTGACTTTCCTTTGCTCAGGCTCACAGTGGCATGTTAGAGATTCATACTTAGTGGACAAGTCAGGTGTAGGTCTACTCCACTGAGGAAAACATTGCCAAACAGGGTTTTCTAAACAAAGCCAAAGTTAAATAGAATTTCATATAAATACTTCACCCCCCTCAAAAAAGGATAGGTTACAGGAAGATTAAACCTGACTTGTGGAAGGAAGGAAGCTCACAATTAAGGTAGCTGTTACTAGCAACTGATATATAAGGCCAAGGCCACATAAATAAAACAAACTAACAGCACCATGCGGAGAGACAATGTAGAGAGTTCTGATATAATTAGCTCCCTTTTCACCAGAGTATGGTTCATAATTAAACTCTGGCCCCTCCTGCACACATATTTGACTGCTCCCTAAGGGACTAGGTTAGTGGCCAGAGACAACTCTAAATCACAAACCCACTGACCTCCCAAGCCAACAGGCAGCACATGCACATCTGCATTAGCTGCTGCTGAGGCCTGTTAAAGGGGGCTTGTTCATGCTCACTCAGCACACTTCTTAAGGGCTTGTGGGCTCATTTACACAGTTCTTCCCAACCACTGAAAGGGACTGTTCATCGGCCTAAAGACTCAATACACTGAAACCCATAGAAAATTCCAGCAGTCACTCAGAGGTTCAGGTTGCCATGGACAAAGGGCCAAGAACTGAACTGTGAGCCTCAGGTATGGGTTCCATTATTTAGTTACAGGACTGACAGGGACCATTCTCTTCCAAGAGCTTTATCTGGCAGTCCTCATCCCTTCCTATCTTCTGTGGTCATGCAGAGGTTTGTGTACAGGAATGGAAGTGGAAACAGTCTTTCAACAGTAAATGCAGGTGGAGGAAGAGGCAACTGGGAGTGCTAACCCTAACTGGCTTCCCTGGGTGACATCTTTCCATGGCTCCCTGCTGCTAAGTTTCCTGGGCTAAAGCCCAGACTCTTGACTAACAAACCTAAAAAGTTTCTCCCAATCTGCCCTCCAACTTTACCTTTCCTCACATCTTCTACCATTGGCTCAGGTGCCAGAGTTCCTCTGAGCGGCTATGCTGGCCATGCAGGCGGCCATGCTGGCCATGCAGGCAGAAGCCTCTTGCCTAGAGAGTCCTCCTCGTTCCTCTCTCCCATTCCACTCACTCCTCCTATGGATTCTGGTTTTAATTTGCATGTAATTTTCTGCTATAAGCTCTCCTCAACCTCTCATTTCATAGCACCATTCATTTATCCTTCTGCAGCCCTTTCTATTGTTGTGTTAAAATGACCTGATTTCTCATTCATTTTTCTTCCATTCTCAATGTTTTTCAGACAAAAAAAAAAAGAAAGTGTTTGTGGCTAGTGAGATGGCTCAGTCAATAAACTGCTTGCCAAGCAAGTGCCTGAGCTTGACCCCCAAAGTCCATGTAAAATCATTGCAGGTTGGTATGTGCTTAAAATCCCAGACGTGGGCAGGCAGAGGCAGAGACAGGAGGAGCCCTGGTCCTTGCTGGCTGGCTTGCTTAGCTGAATCAACAAGTTTCAGGTTTAATGAGAGACTGTCTCAAAATCAAGGTTGATAGCAACTGATCAACAATTTAGTCTGACATGTGACCTCTAAATATGTGCACACACAAGTGCACCCGTGCACAAGGCTGATGGAACAAATTTAGAGAAAATGCTGTGCTTGGCCTGAGTAGCTGACTAACTGCTAAGCTCCCTGTGCAACTTGAGAAGCAATGAGATCTAGTTCAGCTCTTACCCCAATTCCAGCTGTTCCTTTTTAAAACACAAAAGTAAATGGAAAATCAAGATGTCCTTAGAATCCAGGTCTCTGCCCTTAATCCCCTCTTTTCCCTCCACAACGTTAACCACATCCAAATTGTATGGTAAACTATTAGTTTCTTTTTGAAGCAAGAGAACTGAAGGCAAATAAGGCGTGAGAAAAAGGAGACATGAAATCAGAAAGCCAAAGCTCAATGACAGGATTCAAACACATCAGACAAACTCTTTAGGCTACAAACATTTAGTCAGCCTACAAGAGCAACACAAGGCTTGCCTGAATTAACTAGGACTACTGTTTCTTTATTCTGCCTTCACACCAAACACTACTGCCCACCAGTGAGAAGAAGGCATAATCATTAGCTGAGAATGAAAAGGAAAATCCATTTTTCTTTATAGACATTGATTTAATAGACTGACAAAATGGTGCTGCCAGGGGGACTCAGAAGACAGGGAGACCTTTTTTTGCTGCTGAGGAAGCAGCCAGCCTAAGGTCCTTAAGAGGAGCTTGTGCAACAATGGATGGAGGACTGAATTTATAAGCAATCCGCAAATAACAGTACAGCCAGTCATCACTCTTCCCTAATGGATTTTACTTATGTGAGTGTGCTTAAGGAGATGAATACCGCATAATATCTCTTCCAGATAAACACAAGAAATAAACTAACAATTCAATTTTCAAGCAGTTGAGGGGATGAAAGAGCTGGCTTGGTGGTTGGGAGCATGTACTGATCTCACAGAAGTCCGCGCTTCAGTTCACAGCACCACATCAGGCAGCTCGCACTCACCTGCAATTCCAGTTCCAGGGGATCTAACACTCTCTGACCTCCTCAGGCAGCTGCACACATAAAACTCATACAGACACACATAAACAAACGAAAAGTAAACCTTTAAAGACTTCACCCTATATTTCATAGTAAGATTTGATCATCATTTTGGGGGATTGCCCTCCCATTTTATGCTTTGGGAAAATGTCTACAATTGGAAGAAGCTAGAAGCCACTGTATTACACAATACTATATGCTGCAATTACAGTAACTAAGAGACCATGTAAACAAAAAATGTAGTAAATTAAGGGAGACACAATCTGAATTTATAATGTAATGGTATTTATCAAGGTTGAAGACTGAGGGACCAAGACATGGAAACATCTCTGATGCTAATATATATGCAAGTTTTATACTCTGATTTACAGTGGAATTTTATATATAGGAAATTAGCTATTTCAATTTTTCCACAAAATTTTCATACTGTGGGACTAGAATATTTTAAAACAATGTAAGCAAATAAAATAGGAAATGCACCAACTCAAATCCTCTGTTTGTGGGTAACAGCTTCACTCACCTGTCATTGCTCAGTGTCACTGGGACTGAGAGAAACATCAATTTCTAACCACCCATCTCTAAACCATATGAAAGAGTAATAGCAAGCAAAAGTCACTATTAACTCTCAGACTGTTGGGCAGGAGTTTCTAACTCCTCTCCCGCTGGTTTACTTAAGCTGAACAACATGAAGCAGACACTGAAGGAACCAAAGAAACTGGTAGAAGGGGACAGAACATGGCTGTCAAGTCTTTTCCTCTACACAACCCCTTCTTCCCAAGTAGGGGTGAGGCGTTAAAATGGTCACAGAAATGATCTAAGTCACTTCAAAAATGAGTAGAGAACTCTCAATAAAGAGCTGTTTTCTAAGCTGTATCAAAGATTTTATCAGAGTACTTCAGAAGAGAAAAAGGTAAGGACTTCCTTGTTGAAAACCATACACAGCAACCCACCCCCATCTAGATTCATAAACAACAACAGAGTAGAGCTGGTCACTGGTATCTCACAAAGCAAGCTTTACATCTTTCTAATGGACTTTATGAATCTGCATGTTTAGGAGATAATGAACATTTCATAACACCTATTCCAGATAAACACAGCATCATGTCATAACAGATAAACTTACAGTTCGGCTTTGAATTAGTTTACACTATTATTTCAAAACAGAACATGATCATTCTCTAAGATTGTCCTTCCACTTTATATATCAGGAAAAATATCTGTGATTTATTAAAATTACTGCATAGTTCTTCAACAAAACAACAAAATATGCTGTGAGCATCCCTGCCAGTCCAAACTCTGGCAGCCAAAAGCTTGGAAACTCTACCCGTTGCCTAATCTCTCTGTGGCTGGTTTTTATCATGATGAGGTGATTCCATACCTAACTCTGCAATCGTGCCATGCTGCCACAAACTGCCAAATGTCATTGTGGTCTACGTTAGTAACCATGCACCTAAATTTGATGAACATGATGCCATGTGGAGCTTTAGCATTTACTCTGGGAGCCAAGAAATAAAATTCAAGACTGAGGAGGGTAAGAACTCCCTGGGAAATGTCCAAAGATTCAGCAGCAGGTAAGTACCAAGTGCCTCGTTAGCCATGCCAGGCCCTACAGGTAAGGGAGCAGAAGAAAGGAGCATCAGAGTTGCTGGGGGAAAGCTTCTAACACTTCCAAAGGAAGGCCTGAGGAACTAAGTATCAAAAACATATTAGTTTCTTTCTCAAAGAGGCCAATTCCTTTCATATTTACTATTCATTCAACTCAAAAGGAGAAAAATTCCCTAACTTAAAATTTGAGCATAGAGGGGCTGGTCATTAAGAGCTCTTCCAAAAGACCCAGGATTAAAATCCCAGCACCCACATGGTATTTCAAAACTATCTGTAAAGGCTGAGCATGGTGGTGCATGCCTTTATTCCCAGCACTTGGGAGGTGGAGGCAGAGGCAGCCGGATTCTGTGATTCAAGGCCAGCCTTGTCTACAGAGTGAGTTCCAGGATAGCCAGAGCTACACAGAGAAACCCTGTCTTAAAAAAAAAACAAAAAAACAAATACAAAAATGAGAGAGAGAAAGCCGGGCGGTGGTGGCGCACGCCTTTAATCCCAGCACTTGGGAGGCAGAGGCAGGCGGATCTCTGTGAGTTCGAGGCCAGCCTGGTCTACAAAGCGAGTCCAGGACAGCCAGAGCTGTTAAACAGAGAAACCCTGTCTCGAAAAACCAAAAAAAAAAAAAAAAAAAAAATGAGAGAGAGAGAGAAGGGATTAGGTGTGGCTGGTGGGGTGGAAGGGTGGGTGGAGGAAGAGAGTAAGAGAGTACTGGGAGAGATGTCTGGAACTGGGAGGCATTTGAGGGATAGAATTGGGATGTATTTGGGAGACGATGTGGAAACTTGGTGCAGTGGAAACTCCCCGGAATCTACAAGGATTACCCTATAGACGATTCCCAATAATAGGAGATACAGAGCCTGAACTGGCCATCTTCTGTAACCAGGCAAGGCTTCCAGTGGTGGGACAGGGACATGAACTTAGCTATAAAACCTTCGACCTTCAATTTGTCCTGCCAGCTAGACAGATATGGTCCAACTTGAGGCCCATGCCTGACACTCCTAGGGGGCCATGAACCAAAGGCCGAACAGACCAAAGACTTAGGATAGAATCAAACATGACTAACAGGGAAAAAGGGGGGGGGATCAAAGAAATGATTCCAAATGATATTTTGCTATACTTATAGATCAGTGCCTAGCCCAACTGTCATCAGAAAGGCTTCAACCTGCAACTGATGGGAGCAGATGCAGAGACCCAAAGTCAAACAGCAGACAGAGCTCGGGGAACCCTGAGAGGAAGGGAGAACTGTAGGAGTCAGAAGGGTTGAGGGTATCACAAGAACACGGCCCACAGAATCAACTAAGCAGGCCTCATAGGGGCTCACAGAGACCAAAGCAACAATGTCGGATCCTGTATGGGTCTGAGCTAGGTCCTCTGCATATATGTTAAGGTTGTGTATGCTTATGTGCTTGAGGGGCTCCTAACAGTGGGAATGAGGATGCTCTTAGGACCCTTTGCCTCCTACTGAGCTGCCTCATCCAGCCTTAATAGGAGGGTTTGTGCCTAGTCTTATTCTAAATTGTTATGCTGTGTTCATTTGGTACCCGGGAGGCCTGCTCTTTTCTGTTGGGAAATGGATTTGGAGCAGATCTAGGAATGAGGGCGGTGAACTGGGAAAAGTGAAAGGAGGGGAAACTGTAGTCAGGATGTCATGTATGAGAAAAGAATTTAAAAGTGGGTGCTAGAGCCGGGCGGTGGTGGCGCATGCCTTTAATCCCAGCACTAGGGAGGCAGAGGCAGGCGGATCTTTGTGAGTTCGAGGCCCGCCTGGTCTACAAAGCGAGTCCAGGACAGCCAGAGATATTCAGAGAAACCCTGTCTTGAAAAAACCAAAAAAAAAAAAAAAAAAAAGTGGGTGCTAGAGAGATGGCTCAGTGGTTAAGAACTCTTACAACCACCTAAGTAACTGCAATTCCAAAGATGTGATGCCCTCAGCAGAAACCTGTACTTACATGTGGACATATGCTCAAATAGATACACAAATAAAAGAAAAATAAATCCTTTTTTAAAGAAAAAGGATACATCATTACATACAATAAATCTAATTATTGTCTAATGTTTGTTAACACTAATGTCTAATGTTTAGTCATAGCATGTTGCACAGCTAATAGCTGCTTGCTCATGTTAGAAAATAGCACATGTGTAGGAAGGTGCCACCCTCACTTCCCCATGACAGATGTTAAGAATCCATCAGGGTCCTCCATCTTGCTGCGCTCGGACAGGACTTCAGCTCTCCACAGAACGCAGCATTGCAGCAGGCCACAATAACCCAGTGACACTGGCATCTCCCTCACATGTTGTATATTCCTCTGTTCTGCTGAAGCTCTTCAGTCCAGCTGAGCATCCCTCAAGATTCTGTGCCAAAAGACTGAACTGAGTCTTTAAAGAAAGTTGCCTCACAATAATTTCAACTTAAGGGCCAAAAAATGGCAATTTCACAAAACCATAAAATAATAATTTATTTTCTTTCATAATGACAGAAAACATAACTGCACATATTAGTTTTTCTCTAGATATAGGCTATCCCAGCAGTATTAAATCAACTCTATATAGTAAGCATATATATGATAAATGTTTTATAGAATTTGGTTGTATTCAGCCCCAAAGCCCAGCCCATTCCTAATCTACTCACTACCTTGTGACTCAAACAAGTGCTGTGTAGAACACAGACACAAACACTGCTCCATCTGCTAATTAAAAATGGGCATGAAACTGTTAACAGGCATCTGTCGCATTGTTTGAAGCTAATGGGCAGAGACAAAGCTGAAATGCTCCTCTAATGCAAGCCCCCTGATTTCACTCGTTTTCTGTTTGGTGTTTATGAAAGTGGGGAGTTGGAAGCAGAGTGTTAAAATGGCTTATTATGCACACTAAGAGATGAGTCTCTTTCAAATTCTAGAACTGATTACAGGGAGGTAAACAGCCTTTTACATTAGAGGAGAGAGCACTTCTATATTAACATGTCAAATTAAACACCTTTTTATCTTAATTCAGATGTAATCTAGTTGTGTCTAACACCATGAAAGAACAACAAATTCACGCAATGCTTCCTTCACAGTCCTTAACTGCTCTCACAATCCATTTATCCGTCCATTCTTTCACTGCATAGTCCTATATAATAGTCTCGGAGACTTACTAAGTGACTCTGACTGGATTCTTGCCTTGGGAAAATCACAGGCCCTGAAAAACACACACAATCACACTCCATCATGGATGAATCAGCTAAGGCCCTAGAACAACCTACTCACTAAGGTCACAAATCTAGGAAGAGAGTGCAAACCAGGCCTGCCTCTGGCTCTGCTGCTCCCCGCATTTGCCATGCCATCTCCCTAACACCACAGATGAATCACTCTGTTTCGCCTATTTAGGAATTGAGAAGGATTGCAGGTTTATTCATGAAAACAGAGTGCTGATGAAGGATCCATTTTCAAATACTGTAAGCACCCTAGATATCTGACCACGACACCTGGTTTGTGAGTAGGTGATTCACAAGCCTCATCTAGCCAAGATCAGTCTACTTTACACACACCACAACAATGTTTAGTTATCTTTTAACTGCCCATATGCTTGTGTTTTTTCTAAGAAAAGTTCAGCCTATCGTGAGGGCAAGATTTCTCCAACATGACAATGATAACAATGGCGCTGAGTCACACATATTCCCTTGGCCCCACTGGCCAAGGTCCACAACACCCTCTACCACCTCATTCAAGGCCCTTATCTGAGTGAGGCCCTTGCCTGACCCAGTTCATCATTTTCAGTTCATCTTTCCACAGCTATAGTCCGACTCACTCCCTAGCATCTATCCCCCATCTGGAATCCTCTTCTCATCCTGCTATGAGGTCCCTTGCCTGAAAAATGTCCCAGGGGCTGTTTACAATGCACAGGAGTGCTGATCTGCAGCACAGAGCTCCTGGCAGGCGGCAGAGCCAGACCCAGGGACAGCCCAGACAGGGCCAGCAGCTTCTCCTACCCTCATTCCAGTTGCAGCCTTGCTTTCGGATTCAGTTCTAAGATTTGGTTAAAAAACCAACTGCTCATGCCAAGAGAAAGGCTTGCCACTAATTCAACCATCTTACAGTGGAGGTTCTTCGATGCTTATCTTCTACTTGGAGTAGAATAGGGGGTGCTGTCAGGCGCTGATATGTCTCGATATCAAAAAAAAAAATCTTGATTTAAGATAACATCTTTGAATGCCATATTCTGCAGATCTCTTGGGGTTTTTGAAGAAGCCCTATCCGTCTCTTGTATTTAGATAAGCAAATGTTGCTTGTCTCTTAGCAACTTGATTACTGGGTAGTTTAGAGAATATCTGTGATAGACTGTCATAGTAGCTAACAAAGTGACATGTTTGCATGACTAGGAGTCTGTTTTAACTATCCTAGACCGTTTTAGAGCTTCACATTTTATTTTTAAGTATCTCTAGGTATGATACCATTAGGAAGCGTTACCTTTAAATTTGTATCAATATACAAAGATCTATTCAATTGTGGTTAAATATACTCTTAATTATGTATCAATATACCAAGATCAATGCCTATGTAGCCCAATATAATCTTACTATTACGTCCATATGCAAGGGTCAATACCATTGTGGCCAACTATAATCTTAATTTTGTATCAATATACAAAGATCAATACCGATGTAATCCAATACAATCTTATTTTTGCACAATAAACAATGGTCAATACGACTTTAGCCAAATAAACTACTAATTTTGTATCAATATACAAAGGTATAAGGGCATATTCAATAATCTGCCCCTTCTTCTTGGACCTTCCTGTGCTATGTCTATATCTCATTTTTTCTCAAGCCCATGCGCTCCTACATAGGAGAGGAAGAAGGATACAGAAAAGGAAAAGTAGGAATTCCCTGGGGCTAACCTCCAAAACCCATTAAGACAGGACCATTTATCAGCTTGTAATCTCTTCCCCTAAATATTGGAGTTTTCAGTTTTCCTTCAAATAACCAAAAAGAAGGGCGGAGAAACACCCTCCCCACCCTCTGGGCATGGGACGTCACTCTCTTAAAGTGACTTCCTGCTGATTTGGGTCGTAGTAGACCTGTTTGGGGCCCCAACCCAAATGGGAAAAATGATTAAAAATGTTAGTACACTCCTTTTATGTTCAGTCCTTCTGTTCTCAGCTGTTTAGATGACCTAAGGGGTTTGTAGGCAGAAGCTGATCTTGCAGGCTTCACTGAGGTTCCTGCCGGGGCATTGTGTAGAGCTGAGCGGTCCCAGTGACAAGTGTGTTGCAAGATAGTATGAATGTTGAGTCACATATAGACCTTTAAACTCATGGAGTTGGTTAGATAGTAGAATGTTAAAGTCAGGGGCCAAATATGTATAAACTGGACATTGGGAAGGTATACTGGGCCATTTAACTCTCATAAATGTGGCATATTTATATCTATTGTTTTGTATAATACTTACTGTTATAAGAGAAGGAACCATCTGTTGGACTGAAAGGGGAAACTTCTGGGGGGGAAGAGGGTGGAAGGGCGGGATAGGAAGGGGGAATAGGGAGGGGTTTGTTACTGAGATGTAACTTGAAGAAAAAAAAATAAAGTATTTAAAAAAAAAAAAACCAACTGCTGAGTTTCTCCTGGTCTTTAAAGACTAAATTCATTTTCCTCCAAAACAATATCCAAGCTGCCTTCCCTCTGGCTTTTTTCAGTAGATACAGACAACATTGCTGTTGTTGTCAAGTGAACCCCCCACCCCACCCCCATCTTGCTGCCTGTAAAAGGGTGACTGAAGCTCTTTATTAAAGAACACTTAAGACAGATCCATATTCGTACCAACACTCAAGTTCCCCATGCCTGCATTTCTGGAAAGGCTTTTTATCATGGACTGCAATGCTCATCACAAAGAGGAATGTAACCCTTTATCACCCACTACTAAGCCCGACTTCTGCCTCACATCACAACCAACAACTAGCGCTGAAATGAGAAGTCTACCTGGGTGCTTTGAAAGAACATAATGGCATTAAAATAGCCTTTATGCACAAAATGTTCAATTTGAACTTGCATGTTCTTTGGCATTTTAGTATGAGAAGTTGAAATCAAGGAAAACAACTATGAAAATAAAAACCAATTTCCTCCACATATCTGGCTTATACTCAGCCAGATGTTAATATCATTTTGGATAAAAATGGAAATATGGCAGTTTGTTATTTAACCAATATGTCTTGATAAAAGTTTTGAAATGAGACCAACCAAAAGCAGCTTTACATTTTAAGCAACAAACTTGTTCTACAGAGTAGCAGTTAGTAAATATTTTCAAGCTTTGTGTGTCACATATGGTCTTGCATATTCTTCATTGCTTTCATTTTTAATAACTTCTTTTAAAAGGTAAAAAACAAAGAAAAGAAAACATTCCTAGCACAGAACAGGCTGTAGGCCCCATTTGGACCATGGGCTTCACTGTGTTAACTGATTCAAGGCAAATGAACCCAAGACAAGAATGCAATGTTACAGAGTACAATGACTAAAAGTGTTCTGCTGGCATTTAGCATCAACAATTACCAGTGTGGGGCTACGAAATGATTTTATGAGTTATGTCACACGTGGAAGGAATGTTAGTGGCAGGGTGCACTCTGAACCTCCAGGCCTGGAAGAAAGGGCAAAGGCTATGTGCCAAGTTACCCCCCCCCCACCATAGAGTCTCTCAGGACCATTTTCCTTAACAGAATACTAACCAAAGTGGAAACATCTTAATTTCCCACATACACAGATACATATGCAAAAATTAACTCTCTGGAAAATGTAGATTTACAGAGAGGATCACACTCATTCTCAAGGATGTAAGACAAAGACTTGGATTTGGAGCTCTGCTGAAGGTAAGAGATCTGTATTTATAAATTTGAGACAGAGCATAAAGTATTTTCCACAACTCTCTCCACGTCAAACAATGACTATACTAAATAATGAAACTACTCAGGAAATATCTACATCAGAAAGATGGGGGCAGGGCAAAGGGACAGCAAGAGAGTCAGCTGAGAGGGTCCCACTGCAGGGCAGACGGATTCTCTGTTCTAGCAGCACCTTGTTTAATACAAGGCCATTTCAAGATGCCAGGGTGCCCTCAATATTGATGTTAAAATGCACCCACATCCCACAGGAAACATAATATATAGTGAATAGTGTCACCATTTCTTAATATTGTATTTAAAAGCATTTACCTAAATGTTAATCATGATTATGTAAGGGAGGGGGCTGGAGCCAATCGAAAGTCTTTCAATTTTCCAACATTTGAACTAAAAACTTAGTTAGTTGGTCTGAGGCATTACGCCTATAATTTCAAGTGGCTAAATCATCCTTATTCCATGGCTGGCAAGTATTATCTGACTAATAAACTAGAAGATTTCCAGAAAGTCACATGAAAGAAAATCTATCTTTTGCCACACCAAAGAATAGAAAAGACTCCAGGTGCTAAACCTTAGAAATGAAAAGAAAGCAAACGAGACAACTGTACCTAGAATCAAAATGACTGTCTCCTCTTTCATGATGATAGAACCCCCATCCAAACAGTCTAAAGATGAAAGAACCCCATTTTTTAAAAACACTTAAATGCTGCCAATACACAATTAAAACAAAAGTATATCTTCATAGTAAAAAACAGACATGGGACATATCTGCCAAACACACATAAACCCCAGGCCTTCAGAAGGGATCTTTCCTGGGGCGTGGTGCTTATCAAGTTTGGCAGCAGTGCTACAAGACCTTGTCAAGCTCAGTCACAGAAGAGCCCAGGAATTTACACAAATGGACACTTAAATTATGATGGGAAAATAAGGGTCACCAACTGATACCCCAACAACTTCAGGTCACCTGGAGATGACCTGAAGTTGTTGTGGGGCCTGGCAGGAGTGACTTGGCTGCTAGAAATGTGAGCACTTCAAGTTTGTGTTTGTAGTCAGTGAGGAGTCTTTGGAACTTTTCACTAGAGTGGTGCAAACTTCACCTTACTGCTCAAGCATAATTGCAACTGCAAAGCATTTATTTTCAGGTATATAAGCCCTCTGGCTGTCTGCTACCACTTCCTGTTGGAGCTCTGGGGCTAAGTAAATGGTATGTGAGTTTCCCCTCCTCCATATCAACTGGAGACACAGAGTGAAGCTTCATTTCGCCACATTCACCACACAGAAAGTACGAAGACCAAGAGTTCCCATGAGATACACCATGTCATATACTAATCTGAGTTGTTGAGAGATACTGGTTTTAATGTTTTAAACGTAATGTTTAAAGTGTGAAATGTAATACATACACACACACACACACACACACACACAAGGATATATATTTTTTTTTTTGGGGGGTAGGGGGCAGGGACTAAGTACAAGGCCTTATCCATGATAAGTATATACTATACCACTGAGTTAAACCCCTAGCCAAGAAGAGTGATTTTAAAAAGATACTGTGTTAAAAGGTCCTTACAGATAATATGAGACAAAGTGGGGGATGGAGGGGGGAGCTAGTAACTCTATTGCAGAAGAATTCAAGGAATTTAACATACTGTATCAGTGAGATCTATTCACTTTCTTATTTCTTCCTTTTAAAAAAGTTTATGTGTGTGTGTGTGTGTGTGTGTGTGTGTGTGTGTGTCCACCTGTGTGGGAGATATGTACATATGAGTACAGCTGCCCAGAGAGGCCAGAAGAGGGATCGGATGTCCTATAGTTGGAGTCATAGGCCTACAGGTATTTGTGAGCCACCTGGTGTGGGTGCTGGGAACTGAACTTGGATCCTCTAGAAGAGCAGCAAGCACTGTTAACTGCTGAGCCATCTCTCTTGCCCCAGATTTACTCACTTTGGAGGCAGGAGGAAAGTTGAGAGGGCTACATGTAGAACAGACAAAGCTGTCCCCACCCCCCACCTAACTTGTTAGAAATTGTTCTTTACCATCTGCACTGCAACATTCATTGAACACTCAAAAAGAGTTATTTGGGGTTTTGAAATTGATACCAAAAATGAATGTCCTTTAGTAGCTGTACCAGCTTCCACCAAGCCTCTTACAAATACACTTGTGAGATGCAAGATGACATTTAAAATCTGCTTCCTCAGAAAAGTCCCACTCAAGACTAACTGCCAAAAACTTGCAACTCAAACTTCCTTAAGCTCAGACATCACAACTCCCAGATTTCCATTCAGTCTGTATGAGAGAAATCAGAACAGAGCAAGGAGAGTCTTTACCAATATTCACAGTGGAAAGTGTTCTATACATACTTAAAAGATGTCACCTATAGAACACAAATGTTTAAACATAGATTCTGTTTTAATTTGAGTATATGAGCATGTTTTTTCCTGCACAAATGTATGTGCACCATGTAAGTGTCTGATCCCCACAGAGGCCAGAAGAGGGTGTTGGGTTCCATGGAACTGGAGTTACAGACTGCTGAGAGGTGCCAGGTGGGTGCTGTGAATCAAACCCTGGGCCTCTGTAAGAGCATCAAATACTCTTAATCATTGAAGAAACTTTTCAGCCCCTTAAACATACTTATTATCAATTCACTAGTTCCCCATTACTTGTGGATCACCTCAAAGGCCATTTGAAAAAAAATGTTTTAAATGAGTAATATTAGAGGCTGGAAAGATCACCCAGAAAACCAAAAAGCTGATTCTTTTAGTACTTAATTGACTGCAGCTATTTAACAAGGGAAATAATATTAGGATCATTCTACTGAAGGTTTGAAACCAGTTTTGATTTGCTCTTCAGTTTACAAGTTAAAGATCCTATGTACCTGCACAACATCTTTTACTACACATACAAGAAGGCCAGCTACCAGTGAAGAGTGGAAACTTTTTAAAAAGTCATTTAGAAGTAATGGGGAAATACATAGTATGTTATGATTTACCTAAAAAGTAATTAGGATCAAAAGAAAACTATACAGGAAGGCAGGCAGAATTTACGCTCAATCACTTGGCTCAGATGTTACTAACTACTCAAGCTCAAGATTTTAAAAAGTTGAGACACGGAGTAAAGGGATGAACAATAAATTTCTAATCACATCATCCACAAAAAATCGGCAGCCCCTTTAATACCTATAACACTCGGAAGAATATAACACTCCGTAGACATTACTCCACCATTAGTCACTTTTTAAATCTTCTTGATTCACAGAAGTCAAGAGAAAATGGAAACCAGCGTTCCCAGTTACTGGGGAAAGTCCTGCGCCCCGCGTTTTCCATTTCCTCTCTTTTTCTGCTCAACCACTGCACTACATCCGCTGCTTCCCCTTCTCCTTTCTAGTTAACACTCAGTTCTCCTTTACTTTCTCCACCAAGTAGCCTTATGCCGCCCTCAGGTCCCCCGAGTTTTCTCTCACCTACAATTTTCTTCTGTATTTTCTCTTGGCATCTCCACGTACACCTTTACAGCCAATATCGCTTCATCTCTCGCCTCCTGACCATTCATTCTTTCACCTCAATTCCCTGCTGACCGCCTAGTCTCACTTACCTTGTCCCTGGTGTCCTCTGTCCCTTTACTTCATTTGAAGCCCCCTTTAAGTCTTCAACCCTTCATTCCCCCCCGTCACGTTTCCTTCCTCTTTCCTGTCTTTCTAATCCATGTTCGTATCCACTCTCCCCTCCTCCTCTCTTTCCGTACGATTTCCTGTGTTCCCCCGACTCTGTCCCTCTGGGACCCCTCCGCTGCCGCTCGGAGCCCCTCGTGTCCCTAACACCCCTGGTTTCCGATTGCTCCGGTTCCCTTTCCTCCGTCCGCAGCTCCGCGTCCCCCGCCAGCCCCTTTCGCTCTCGCCCGCTCTCCCTGCCCCTCGGCGGCCCCCCGAGGTCCCCCTCCCGGAGCGCCCAGCCCTCGCGTGCCCTCTCCCAGGCCCCCGACCCGCCCCCCACATCTCAGCTCCCGTCCCGGGCCGCGGCCGCTCCCTCACCGATGGTGGAGATGAAGGTGGTGTTGAAGGCGTCCTCTGAAAAGCGGAACAGGAGGCAGGTCTTGCCGACGCCGGAGTCGCCGATGAGCAGCAGTTTGAACAGATAATCGTACGTCTTCGCCATCTTCTCGCTCCGGCCCTCTCTGACCGCCGAGAGCAAGGAGGCTGTGGAAAGCGGAGCTGAGGGGGCCTCGGGCGAGGGGGCGTGTCCGCCAAGCCGCTCGAGCCCCGCCCCGCCTCCCGCCCCGCCCCATAGAGGCGACAGGCGCGCCCCTCCCCGCTCTAGCCAATCTGCCCGCGCCTTGTCATCACCTTCCGCGCCGCGCGGCTTTATGGGATTTGTAGTACTCTGGGAGAGCCTCGGGCGTCCCTGACCAGGACTGTCCAAGCAACCACGGGGGATCACAAATCTTAAGTGAATGTCACTGTGTCCTAAGATTTTCCACCCTTAGCGGGAAAAGTCGCTTCGCTTCGAACTCCTCTTTTCTCGCCACCAGAACTTTATTTTGTTGTTTGTAGGTACTTTTCAAACCCAAGACCTCAGATTCTAAGTCACGCAATTCGCTCATCTACTCGCTTGGACCCGGAGCAGGGAAGCTTTCTTAGAGATGCGATGGTCCACTAAATCTGCGTATTATTTGCAGAGTATTATCCAGTTCGTCCAGTTCCTGTCCAGATCCTAGGCTCCCTCCCACAGCCCTTCAACCATGGAGCTCAAAGAGTGATATTAGGCGGGCGAACTTCAAGCCCACTCGTGTCCTCTGAACTACAAGCCACAACCAAATGCGATGATCGTTTTAGAAGATCTGCTTTACAGACAGCGCTCCGCTCCCCCTAGGATGATGGATTAAATTAGACAGATAGATAGATAGATAGATAGATAGATAGATAGATAGATAGATAGATAGAT
>CAJQZJ010000220.1:978451-1019184 GCA_907164525.1 Lophiomys imhausi
GATAGATAGATAGATAGATAGATAGATAGATAGATAGATAGATAGATGAAAAAGAGTGTGGAAAGGGTTGTGCTACAACTCTGTGTCTTGTAAAATACCATCACTTGACACTTTGAACTTTGGCCATGGAGATCTAGAGAGTAAGATTTGGATTTAGTCTTGGCTAAGCCACTTTACCGCTGTGTGAAGTCTCACAGGCTTGGCACATTTCAGTTTTCTCAACTGTAAAAGGGATGTAAAGCCAACTACTTCATAGGGTTGTAGTGAAAATTAAATACTGAATGTGAAAGCACTTTGAAACTCAGTAAAGTGCTGTGAAGTGTAGGTGTTAGTTGTGTTTAAATTTATCACTCTTCAGGAAGCTTTCAATTAATGGGTGGCAAAAGGAAGGGAGGAAACAACACTTTGATGTATTCAATTCAAACCTTCATTATTTATTACCCCGGACTAATTCTTTATTGTTTAATGCTCTTTTATCTGCAGGTGGCAGAAACCCACCCAGATCAATCTCCTGTGGGAGAAGAAGGGATTGCTGCTCAGATCATGTGGAAAGAGTACCTAAAGGGACCAGGAACTTATATTGTCAGAAATTTCTGTCTCTGCTTCGTTTTTAGTTTTAACTTAGAATATCTTAAATACCAACAGCTAACTTTCATACAGCCCTAACACACACACACATGCATACGCACACGCACACACACACATACACTTACACACATACCAGCAAAAGTTCTTGGGATTCCTTGATAATTTTTAAGAGGATTAAAGGGCCCCCCTGGCTGAAACCAAACAATCTGAGAACCACTAGGACCAAACTTACCTTTAAAGATGAGAAAATACCCTCTAGCAGAGGTTGTTACAGGAAGCAGTGGACTTAATCATTAGAACAAGAACAAGGAAAAAAAAAAACTTGGACATTGAATTGAACAAGTCAGCAAGCAAACTCTTCTAAGATGTACGTTGGATGCCTGTGACTTCATGTACCATATCAGTGATGGTGCATGTCTGGTCCTATTGTAGCAGAAAATTTTGTTGGTCCTAATAGTGACCTTTGCTTTCTATGTGGAGAGAAGATGAAAGCCTTCATTAACTCACATTTATTGATCACACAGGACCCAGAGGGCAGCAGCTGCTTCTGCTAAATTAATATCTAATGTCTAGAGTGTTCCTCAGGTCAAAGCTGCCCTCAAAGTAATGGTTCTGAGGAGGGACTGACTTCCCTTTGGAGCAGGAATCCCTGCCCTCTGGCATGCCCAAGCCAAGTTTTTACCCAGGGTCTGAACAATCATAGGTGGCTCAGTTCCATCCTTGGTGCTCATTCATGGGATAAAAGGAAGTCTTCAAACATCACTGGAATCTTTTTAATTTCTCTATTTTTAAATTTTAAATTATTATTTTTTATTATTGTGTATGTATATGATGGGGGTGAGGCTTGTGCCATGGCATATGTGTAGAGATCAGAGAAAAAATATTATGTAGTTATTCTCTCCTTCCATGTTTACATAGATTTGGGAGATCAAACTCTGGTCATCAGGCTTGCATGTTAAGTCACCTTATTGGTTCTCTTCTTTCTTTTTTTTTTTTTTTTTGGTTTTTCGAGACAGGGTTTCTCTGAATATCTCTGGCTGTCCTGGACTCGCTTTGTAGACCAGGCTGGCCTCGAACTCACAAAGATCCGCCTGCCTCTGCCTCCCAAGTGCTGGGATTAAAGGCGTGCGCCACCACCGCCCGGTGGTTCTCTTCTTTCTTTTTACGAGTTTGTATCTATTGAAATACTTTGGAGGGAGGAGTGCTGGAGAGATGGCTGAGTGGTTAAGGTTAGGTTTCACTGGCAGCTCTAAGAGGATCCTGGTTGGGTTCCCAGAACTCATGTGATGGCTCCGAGCCATCCATAACTCACGCTCCAGGGGACCTGATGCCCTCTTCTGACCTCTGTGGGCATGTGGGGGTGGTACACAGATATAACATGTAGCCAAAAATGTACAAGCAAATAAAAAAGGTTTTTTAAGGAAATAACTTTTGGTCTCACTATTTCAGCTACTGGCAGACTCTGTGAAAAGTGTCACACTTTTATAGTAAATAACTAAGTTCAAAAGAGATATTAGAGTTAGGAAAATTAAAGTCCCTAAATTTCCTTAGGGGAATTTTGTTAATTAATGGGAATTAAAAAAAAATTCTGTCATATTTTCAGTTCCTCAGCTTCTTTCTACTACCAACCATGTATAATATTGGGACTTTCTAGTCCTACATTTTTATACCAATGAACTATTCAGGCATTTCGATATATTGACATTTTTAAAATCAGATTTTCCTTTAATTATGCATTATTAATCCTCAGATTTTGTACACTGGTATATTAGAGACCAGATTAATAGTGATAGTAACTGGGTACCATTAGTTCTAAGCAGTTTGATCAAAGGTCTCATCCTGAGTATTTTTGTAGAGTGAGGGTGCAGCAGGCAACAGATAGTTTCCTTGTTGACGTTATTTTTCAATTGGACAAGACTTTTTTCTAAAATGTCACATTACAGTGATCCAAGGAAAACAGTTATATCCATTCCTTTTGCCATCTGCTCCAACCCATCACTGTAGAGAGCATGGACCAGTGTGTTCAACTTGATTAAGAAAATGTTAGCAGGCTGGAGAGATGGCTCAGTGATTAAGAGGACCAATTGCTCTTCCAAAGGACCCAGGTTTAATTCCCAGCAACCACATGGCAGCTCACAACTGTCTGTAACTCCAAGATCAACATCCTCCCGCAGACATACATGTAGACAAAAGACTAATGCACCTAAAATTTTTTAAGATGTTGGCTAATGTCTTCTTACTGTAAATATTGTACGTGAAAACTGAGTACAGACATCTCAGGAGTTTGCCCTGTGTGTTTCATGACCTGAACAATCTCTCTTCCTGACTTTAGAAAGCTACTCTTCCCCTACCAGTGGCTGAATCATGGTACTTTACTCCTCCTGCCACAGAAAGGCACTTGACCAGACTGTATCTATCTGAATTCTTCCTTGTGGACTTTCTAATGAAGCAGATGATAATACTGAAAGGGGGTCTGGTATGAGTTTGAGGCTTATTTGGAAGAGAGCTTGAGTTTGTTTTCTGTATTCTCTTGTTCCTGGCTGGCTGGAACATGATAGTAAGTAAGATTGCCATGTTGTACACATTCAAGGGTATTATCTCCCATAGTAGTTATTCTATTGATGGCAAAACCTCCCCACCAAAAACAACCACAACATTCTTGATAGACACTGTATTCTCTATGCAAAATTTCACCATAAGTTAAGAATTTGTTTTGAAATGTGTGTATGTGCATTGTGTATGTACATAACGTGTGTGTGCACATGTTTATGTGAATGTTGGGGGCATTGCATGCTGCAGTATGCATGGGGAGGTCAGAGAACAACCTCAGGTGTCAGTCCTTGTCTTCCATCGTTTCATGTCAGGGTATGTATTTTATCCGCTAAGCCATCTTCCAAGCCCAAGAATTTTAATTTGTTGATCTATGACACTTGAGTATGAGAAATGTTATCTTAAGGGAAACTAAAGTAGAAATTGGCCACCATGGGGATTTTTCCTCCCTTTGACTGTATTCTATAAGAACCCAGGTACTTATATGAGCCGGCTATGTGAAGCCTCTGGGCCATGAGATTGTTCCTCCATGTTGATGCTTCCACCCAGCTACTCTTGGGTGCTGGCCCTCTGCCACTAGTTGAGCACAGCTGTACTGGTGGGCTACAAAGATGTCCTTCACGGTCATTATCCTCACTGATTGATGGGTGACTCAGCTGTGACATAAGTCTTCTCTCTGCAATGGAATCATTTGTATACTTCTTTGTCTTCTCCCTTCAATCTTAGAAATCTTCTAGGAAAGAGCTTCATGAGTTTCTTGTATCCCCAGGAAACCCCGCTGGACACTTTACACATAGTAGGTACTTGGGTAAGTTATCTAGTGAATGAATGAGCGAACATCAGCCAGTTGTGCCAACCAGAATAGCTAACTTAAAACAAAACAAAACAAAAAAACTTTAGGGAGAATGTGGGTTTTTATTGGCTAAAAAGGCCTACATCCTTTGAGCCTCATCAGTATCTTTCTATTTATAATCTACTTTGTATTTGTTATTCGTTCTGTAATTACACTATTCACTGTTGTGTTTAAGAAATTGGTTTGATTATATATTCTTTCTCTAGTTTGTCAAGATCATACTGAAAGATAAGCTCTTAAAAATACCAATTCCCTTATCACCTCTGTGTCATCTAAAAACATTCTGTTTGTTTAGTGATATTCTGCTGGCATAATTCTATAATTACTCTCATCAGAGAGAGACAAGCTGTACTCTTCCACCCACTGATATTTCCTGAGCAGTCACCAGGTTAATAATGTCTACTCAAACAAATATTCATTAAGCTCACATTATAAAGCCAGGTCAGCAAGGCCACCAGGAGGACACACACACACACACACACACACACAAATATATATATATATATATATATATATATATATGTATATATATATATATACATATATATATATGCTGTGGTACCTGGCCTCAGTTTGTTCTCAGCTAGTTGAGGGATGAGTGAACAAGTGAAAAGTTGAGTTTCACATGTGAGCAGATATTTTGCTGGCAAATGCCGGTTGAGTCAAGGGACCATTTTGGTTGGTTGGTTGGATTTTAATTTCCATCAAAATCACCCATTCTCATTGGCTGGGTGTTCATTTTTAATATCTGAGCATCCACCCTGATCGTCCAAATATTAATGCCAAGCCACAGCAAAATTTAAATAATGTCACTTGATGCAAATGTAAAATCAGATACTATTTCAAGAACTGACCCATGAAACTACTGTATCTGCTCACCTAACAAGTCTCTACAAAACTAGCCTCCTGTAACAAAGCCAGTGCAGAGTGGATGGGCAAGATATGCATCCCTCATTGCTGGGCTAGTGACCATAACTGAGGGAGGCACGCTATGGAGGAGGCCCCTAGAAAATTGCCAAGGACCAAAGCCAATGACCAGTTGAAGGCAAAACTTTTCTTGAGTGCTAATGGCAGAACCTTAGTCACCTACAATAAAGGTGGCATCCGAGTTGCAAAATTCTGAGTGGCTCTTTCTGGACAGAATCTCATTCTCACAAAGGGGAGGTGTGGCTTATCATGCCTAAAGCATAGGGCTCAGTTCTCTACTAGACTTCTTTAGTAAATATGTGGGGGCTTCTGAAGGACAGTCTCGTAAGGGGCTTGTAGATCAGCCTGGCACCTGGCAGTGCACATGGTCCTGGACATCAGATATTCCTCAGGAGGACCAATGAGAAGGCACCTGTATAAGAAGGAAAGCCCAGGAAACTGGAAAGGGTTTTTGGCTTGGCATTGCTCAGCTGCTGGACACAGCCACACTTTGAAAGACTCTAGCTGAAGATTGTGGTCTATGTGGGTGGAGCCCAAATTGAACTGAGGCAAGGTGAAGCCTCATTTTGGTTACTACCAGCTCTGTAGGGGTTTGGCAGGGCCTACAGGTGAAAGAGGCAACAATCCCAGCTGGGATAGACAACAGCTGGTGCTGAGAGATTCTAGACAGCACCCTGCTGAGGGGCATGCCTGCAGGGACTTCAAGAAAGGACCGTGTTGAAGGGCATGGCTACAAAAAGCCCAATAACCACAAAAGATGGAGGCATGGACCACAAGAACAAAGCCCTGCTGAAGGGCATGGCCAGGGTCCATGAGAAAGCCCTTGAACTGCCAATTATGGCAAGAACAACGCCATACTTAAGGGCCTGGTGGTAGAGCCAGTGAGGAGGGAAGCTCAAGAGATTGAGGTGTGAAATGGATAGCACCAGCCCTGAGGTGGTAAGAATGGGGCAGTCAGGCTGGGTGTGGTGGCGCATGCTTTTAATCCAAGCACTCGGGAGGCAGAGGCAGGCGGATCTCTGTGAGTTCAAGGCCACCTGGTCTACAAAGCAAGTTCACGACAGCCAGGGCTATTACACAGAGAAACCCTGTCTCAAAAAAACAAAAAAAAAAAAAAAAAGAATGGAGCAGTCAGATGCCTCAACAAGTAAGCTGAGACCTGCTGAGGAAACAGGAGGCAGAGTCCAAGAAAGGACGTGGAGAGAGGTTCCTGCCTTTAACCAGCCCAAGAAAAGCCACAGGAAGCAGCACCTTCAAGGAGCAAAGTTGGGGTGACTGAGGAGGCGTGACATAGAAATTTCTCAGAGAAAAGGCCACAATAGTCTCAGCTGACTGAGGAAGCCGACCCCAAGTTGAGCAGCTGAGGCAGGCTGGCCACAGTAGCTGGAGGACAGCATTGATGCTAGGCCCTGAGCCTGAGGAGGCTGAGGAGATGGAAAAGGGAGGTGGGAGTGCAGCCTCTGTCCTGTGAGGGTGCGGCAAGGCCCAGCCAAGCAGAGAAGGCTCCAGCAAGGAAGGTCTGGACAATCTCTGCTGACTGAGGAGCCCTCGAGCCCCAGCTGAAGTGAAGCAGCAGCTGGCTAGATTACCAAGTGACCACTGAACGACTGCTCTTGTGGTGTTTCTACAAACACTGACTGGTTGCCCTCAACCAATTGCCTTGAGGATTGGTATCTTTCTAAAGTGTTAGGGTTGGTTGGGTGCTAGGTGTTTATAGATATTAATAAATACAGTTTATTAATTTACACTTACACTCTACTCCAAGAGAGACTTGGAAGAAACCCATCCTAATTCCTATTAAGTTATTTCTTTTTGTGATAACAAAGTTTCTAACAAAATGTTAGACAGCTTCATTCCTTTAGTTAACCTAAGTATTGCTACATTGTAGAATTTTGTATCAAAGAAGGTGGAGGTCAGAGTACAACTTTCAGGAGTCTGTTCTTCACTTCTACTGTATGTTGCAAGGATGGAACTCAGGCTACCATGATAGGCACGTTTACCTGCTGAGCTATCCTGCTGGCCCCTTGTAAGTTTTGGGGTTTTTTTTTGTTGTTGTTGTTGTTCTGTTTTTTACTTTTTTTTTTTTTTTTTGAGACAGGGTTTCTCTGTGTAACAGCTCTGGCTGTCCTGGACTCACTTTGTAGACCAGGCTGGCCTTGAACTCACAGTGATCCCACCTGCCTCTGCCTCCCAATGCTGGGATTAAAGGCGTGCGCCACCACACCCAGCTTGTTTTTTACTTTTTTTTTTTTCTCCTTGTGGTGATAGGCATTAAATCCAAAGCTTCATGCATATTGTCCAAGTGTTCTACCACTGAGCCTCTTCTACCCCAACCTGAGAAAGTCATTGGGGCCAACTTTAAATGGACTTTGATCCAATACCAGAGCACAGCTGTGCCCCCTAACAGGTACTGAGATACTGCAGTAGTAAACAAAAGAACATTTTAGGTCTTGAATCAGATACAGATCTAGTGACAGGAGATGCTTAATTCAGCAGTTCAGATGACATGCCTGGGCCCTGGCTCCTCCCTCTAGGTTTCATAATGCTTCTTCAAAGTAGTACTTACTTCAACAGCCCAGCTACTTATCATATGGTTACAGCATGTCTTCCTGAAGCTTCTGTTCTACCAACTTCCATATAGAAACAGAGAAGAATGGAAAAGATCCTCTTCCCCAAGAGTTTGGATTCATGCTCGGAAATTGAGTTCTTCAGGCATTGGTTGCCCTTCCCTAAAATAATCAAGTGCCCAAGAAAAGAGCTTAAGTTGACTGGCTGACGCTACTAAAACTGAGAGTGGGATCAATCTTACCCCTACACACATAATTCTGCTAGATAGAAAGAAGGCCAGAAGCTGGGCATGGTGGCAAATCCCAGCACTTGGGAGGCAGAGGCAGGCGGATCATTGTGAGTTCAAGGCCAGCCTGGTCTACAAAGTGAGTTCCAGGACAGCCAGAGCTGTTACACAGAGAAACCCTGTCTCAAAAAGCCAAAAAAAAAAAAAAAAGAAAGAAGGCCAGAGAGGCCACAAGTGAACATTGGCACACGTATTTAAGTTGGACACACAGAGACATTTGTGTCTAGTTCTGCCAAGTAGAGGGAGCACAGAGATGAACTCACAAACATTCCTACTTGTCATTCTCTTAAGCAGAAGGATTGATGTTTAACTGTGAAGAAGGAAATATGGCTTCCCTGAAGGGAGGGTGGATGGTCCAAAGCCAGGATTAACCAAACAGTTGGACAGCCGGGCCCTTTCCTACTCTACTTCAAGAGTCAGCTAAGGTTAAAATTAGGTTACATACGGTCAGGCTCTGACACAGCTGCCCTGAGACTTTGTCATCGACGGCCTGGCTTCGGTGCACAACTCTGTCACCACCTCTGTGACCTTGACAGGCACAACAACCTCTATACCTCCATCTCCTCACCTGTGAGAAGACGTGAAGGGTGGAGCACATGGCTGCTTTCCCCCTTTCCATCTGCTCAATCCTTTCTGTTCCAAAAATAAGGTTCTTATAACAGGTAACCTTGGGGCTGAAGACTTGATGTTACAGACACTGGTCTCCCGAGCCACCCAAACATCCTGATTGAATCAAGTCACCTCTGGTTTTTTTGGGTCTGCTGCACGCTGCAGTGCCGGGAAAGTAGCTCATCACACCTAGTTCCTTCTTCTAAGTGATGTCCTGTTCACTCTATGACTCAGTCATCAGTACACTTCTCTCTTTCCAAGGAGTGCAGAGTTCTGGTGCTTTCTGAGGTGACAATGGCTTATTAGCTTACTAAAGGTCTACTGGATTGTTAAACTATGGGGTTAAAGAAAACAACTAAATTGTGGTGCTGCAGAAATGACTCAGCCATTAAGAGCACTTGGTACTCTTCCAGACGACCCAAATTCAGTTCCCCACCCATGCTGGGTGGATCACAACTGCTTAAAACTCCCAGGGACTCCAACCTCCTCTTCTGGCCTCTGTGGGTGCCTATACACATGTGGCAGACACAAAGACAAGGTTTCTCTCTCTCTCTCTCTCTCTCTCTCTCTCTCTCTCTCTCTTTTTCTTCCTCAATACAAAATAGAATGTATTTTGAGCCCAATTTAATCAAATTTCTGCCTCCAGTTTGACTTAGTATGGATAATGGTTTCCTGAAAAGAAAAAAAAAGCCTTTCTCCCACTAATTAAATAACAGCAAGGATTTGTAATAAGAGAATATATTGGATTATTACAGAACCCATGATAAAATGTCCCCTCTTTTTCTGAAATTCATTGCCCTCCCTGTTCAGATAGAACTGAAGAATTAATGTAAAAATCAATCCAAATTCTTTACAATTAGAAAAATGATGGCAGTAACTGAATAGACTGCAAAAGAAATAAAGGGGAATAGGTAATTCTTTGGCGTTGTCAGGAACATTCAGATGTAGAAAAACTGCTAATGAAGTCCCAATCACATCATGATTTTCTACCTATTATGTTCTGTAACCCAAGTAGCTATATGGCCTAATTAGGCCTGTTTAGGGGATTATCACATCTTATTTCTGCAATGACTAGCTTAATATTCATTGAGGCTTTTATGAAATAGAGAGATTTCCATATGTCTCTAGAGCAAAACATTTGTGTATGCCATCTGCTACTCAAGAGCGGTTTTGGAGAAAAAGAATGCAAATTGCCTGGTTCTTTAATTACCTTGGGTGTAGGCTACACTATAGTTGGGACTGCTGAGAGAACACCATTATTTCCTTAGTCACCAATCTCAAGAATCTTTATTACAAGAAAACAACATGAGAAGAAATATAAGCCTAAAATTATTTGTGTCGTGTGTGTGTGTACATGTTCATGTATGATGTGTGTGTGTGTGTGTGTGTGTGTGTGTGTGTGTGTGTGTGTGTGTGTGTGAGATCAAGGCCAGAAGTAGATATCAGGTGTTTTCCTCAGTTACTCTCCATTTTATTTTTTGAGACAGGATCTCCCCCATGTAATAAAGAGCTTGGAACTCTATTAGGCTCAGCTAGCTGGCCAGTAAGCACGGGGATCTGTTTTCTATTGTGCCTGCTATTTTAACTTGGGTCCTGGGAATCGAACTCTTACCCTCATACTCGTGCAGCAAGCACATTATCAACTGAGCTGTCACCAGGCCCTGTGTGCTTTTAACCTGAGGCAAAGATCACGTGAAATGATGTGCGAGACTTTTTCCGAGCTTGAGTAGAGAAGATGCTATCATAGGCCTGGGGAGTGGCCTCAGAGGCTGAAGCACCTGTGGAGAAACACGTGAGGAGCCCCAGCACTCATGGAAATGCTAGGCATTAAATCCAGGTGCAGGCAGATGGGTCTGTAACGTGGCATGGGGAGGAGGGCCTAGTTGGGGTGGAGGTCTGGAGACAGGTGGGTCTCTGGAGCTCACTTGCCAGCCTGTTTACAGTGAACCCTGGGTTCAGTGAGGGGCCTTGTCTAAATAAATAAATAAAATAAGCTGGAAAGCAATGAGGGAAGACTCCGCTATCAACCTGTGGCTTCCAAACACATGTGCACACATGAACATGAACATAAACCAAACACACATACACACACATGCATGCATATACACCTACACACATACTCTCTGTGATACTGGGCCTGTCCTAGTTTGGTTTCTGTTGTTGTGATAAAACACTAACTAGAACCAGCTTGGGGAGGAAAGGGTTCATTTGACTTACACTTCCACATCCCAGTCCATCATCAAGGGAAGCCATGGCAGGAACTCAAGACAGAAACCTGGAGGCAGGAACTGAACCAGAGACCATGAAGGAACCTGCTTACTGGCTTGCTCAGCCTGTTTTCTTACACCACCCAGGTCCACCTGCCCTCCCTCAGCAATTGTTAATCAAGAAAATGCCCCCTCGGACATTCCCATAGGCAACTGGGAAATTGATGGAGGCAATTCCTAGGTCGAGGCTCCCTCTTCTCACATGTTATCTAGTTTGTGTCAAGTTGACAGAAATCAACCAATGAAGGGCCCTAAAGCCCACGGGCTGCAACACAACAATCTATGACTCATATTTAATACTTCAACTTAAAAAAATCAAAAGCTCTTCTGAATTTCATTATCTAAAGAAAGTAGCTCATCTGTCAGCAGGAGCCAATTACCTGGGCTTGGAACCCGGCATGCATGTGGAGATCAGTGTCAGCTCGGAGGAGCTGGTTTTCTCTTTCCACCATGTAAGTCCTGGGGACTGAACTTAAGTCATCAGGCTCCTGGGCAAGCACCTTTACCCACCGAACCATCTTTCCGGCCCTTCCTTGCTTTCCTCTCATTGGTTCTTGGATTGTGGATAACTGTTCAGTAATATTGCCAATAGTCAAAAGCTAGATTGCCACTAGAAACTATATTTCTGGGACTAGGGATGTAGCTCAGTGGTAGAGTGCTTGCCTGGCACGTATGAAGTCCTGGGTTCAATTCCTAGTACTAAGAAAAATCATATATTTACCATGAGGTTTTCTACTCATTATTTACTTCTACTAACAGTGCTTAGTGGTGCCGGTTAACTGATTGTCAACCTGACAGGCTCTAGAATCACCTAGGAGACAAACCTCTGAGCGTGTCTGTAAGGGAGACGACTGGATAAATTGTGCTGAAAGGGTATGTCCTTGCTGTGGGCAACACCATCTCAGGGACCTGGATTCCAGATTTAAGGGACAGGCAAATTGAGCTGAGCACCTGCGCTCATCTCTCTCTCTGTCTCCTCACTATTGATATAGTGTGACCAACAGCCTCCTGCTCCTCCTGCTTCTCTGACCTGACAGACTGTACCCTCAGTATATGAATCCAAGCAAACCCTTCTTCAAGTTGCAATTGCCGGGTGTTTTGTCATGGCAACAAGAAAAATAAGGAACACTTAAACTAAATCAGAAATGTCCAGAGCTTAGAGTTCTTCAGGTCTCCATCCTTTCTGCCTTTCTGTTTCCTGAAGAGTGTTTTCCCTTGTTGCAGTCATCATAATACAGAACATAAGAAATCAGCAAGTAGAAGTGGCCAGGCATGGCTCTTGACTGAGACTCCTGGCGGGCCACCTGTCCTCAGGGGACCACTGATCACTCAGCTGGTCTTCTGCTTCAGATATATGATCACACCAGTTTATTGCAGTGCTGCTATACACAGTGTGTCCCAAAGTCACTGAGTGAATCAGCAGATGTTGGCTTGTGATGAGAGAAAGCATTTCATGGCCAGAACCTTTTGAGAAATGGTGCAATGATAGCGCTGGTCAGACCAGATTCTCAGAGCCAGTACCACCCAAAGGTTCCAGGGGACTGGCCACAGCAGGGTGTGGCATGCTGCACCATTTTGATCATTTGGGATCTGTGGTCTGCAGAATATAAGTTGGGAAACTGGTTTCATCTAAACCCCTCATTTGAGATCCCGAGATACCAGACTGTGAAGTTCTAATGTCAAAGATAAAAATCATGATGTTTACAGGAAACTGTCCGGAAGGTGGGCAGAAGTCCTGACCAAAGACTCAAAACACCCACCCCTGCCTCCTGGGTTCTGCTGAGTTCCAAGGTGTCACCACCTCCTGTCACCTCTATCTACCACCAGCACACTCACACAGAGGTCAGCCGAGGGCCTGAGGTCCCCAGCTACTTAACTAAACTAAAACTCACCATATAAAGAAGCATATTTGCCCCAAATTCCAACAGTGCAAAAAAACCCAAAAACCCTCGACTATTTTCTTTGCATACATATGTGTGTGTTATGTGTGTGCATATGTTTGCATGTGTGTCGAAACTAGAGGCTGACAGATCAGTCTCCCTGACTCACTCTCCACCTTACTTACTGAAGCGGGGCCTCCCACCTGACCACAGTGGACTCACTGATGGACAGGTCAGTCTCCCTAACTCACTCTCCACCTTACTTACTGAAGCGGGGCCTCCCACCTGACCACAGTGGATTCACTGATGGGCTAGACCAGCTATCAGCTTTCCCTGAAGATCCCACTTTCGCTTTCTGGTCGTTGTGCAGGCCGCCACACTCACTTGACGTTTACTTGGGTGTTGGGGAGCCAAATTCCAGTCCTCAGGATTGGGGATGGGACACCTCCAAGCACCTAACCTTGGCTCTTCGATGAGCATTTTGTATGCTGTTTTTGAAAAAAAAAAAAAAAAGACTGTCAAGTAATTAAAATATTTCTGCCTTTTTCTTTTCCTTTCCTGTTACTCTGTCTTTTGGATGAGTTGTAAGTTATGTCAGAGGGTTCCACTAAACCCAGGCTAATTCCCTATACTGGCATTGAAAATGCTGTAGAACGATCTGCCTGGCGCAATATTATTAAGATGAATTATTTAAGTCTCTCAAGTGGGTGAATTAGATTCACATTGTATCTTTAATGACTAAGATGGGGTTTGGCATATATTAGGCACACAAAGATAAAATACTTGTATTAATTGGAAATTATAATCTTTCGATTGGATTTTACTAACAAATTTAAATTATGGTACTAACACACAGCAATACTAATAGTATACTACCCCATCAAAAAAATCTCCTTGATCTCTTAGAGGTGGAGGACAGTGAACTTAGTTAATGCCTAAAACGGGGGCATTTGGACACTCTTCATTTCAGACACTCATCCTACAATGTAGAGTTTCTTTGTGTGCTAACACACGGGGTTGTTTCTGTATTTGACATTGAGACACCCAGATTTGAAAAGAAATGAGTCTGTAGATATCAGGTCCTATCTTTTAGTCACTCAGGATTCCTCTTTCAACCATCCGGCCTGTTCTTAAACATCCCCCAAAGACAGCATGCATAGTGATCCCGGAGGGCCTTCTGAGTCATCAAAGAAGGAGTAAGGCATAAGGTTAAACTGTAGTTGTGTTCTTTTTTTTTTTTTTGGTTTTTCGAGACAGGGTTTCTCTGTGTAGCCCTGGCTGTCCTGGACTCACTTTGTAGACCAGGCTGGCCTCGAACTCACAAAGATCCGCCTGCCTCTGCCTCCCAAGTGCTGGGATTAAAGGCGTGCGCCACCACTGCCCGGCTTGTAGTTGTGTTCTTAATATTTCCTTTTTTGACACTTAAAGATTATATATCCTGTTTGTGTCTATGGGCTTGTGGGTGCGCCTGTGTGTGCATGTACATATGGAAGTGAGAACATGAGCTCCCGAGTCTGTCCTCGGGAGCTCTCCACGGTTTGTTTGAGACAGGGCTCCTCACTGGCCTGGAACTTTGCCAAGCAGGCTAGGCTGGCTGGACTGGGAGCTCCAGAGATCTGCCTGTCTCTCCTCCCATCCCAACATCTCTAGGATCACAAGGGTACACTACCGTGCCCAGCTTTTTAATGTAGGTTCTACAGACCAAACTCGGGTCTTTACCTTTGACAAGGGTTTTGGCCACTGAGCCATCTCCCCAACCTGTAGTTCTCTGTGTTCACTCACTTATTAAAATGTGTTTTACGAGTCCTGATTATGAGAATTTAGTCATTCGATTATTTACTTGTTTGTTTGTTTATGAGATAGGGCCTCACTTAGTCCAGGCTGACCTAAAATTCCCTGTGTTGTTGAGGATAGCACTGAGCTCCTGTGTCCTGTCTCCACCTTCCAAATGCTAGGATTACAAACATAATCCTGGTTTATGTGGTGTTGGGGATTGAACGAAGGCTTTGTGCATATTAGCCAAGCACTCACTCAGCTGTTCCCATCCGGAGTGCGCATTCTAGTATACAGCTATCTGTCGGGGCTTCAGTTCCTGGATCCCTTCCAGACACCAAAAACTATGGCTGCTCAAGTCTCTCGTAAAAAATGGCACAGAATTTTTATATTGGTGTCTCTTGTATATATTCAGCCATCTCTAGATTACTTACGGTGCTTACTGTAATGTACGAGGTGTGTGAATGTCCTTATATTCTACGGTTAAAGACCAATGACAAGAAAGAAGTCTGTACATGTTTAGTGTAGGCACAGCTTTTTCCAAGTATTTTCAAATGTGGTTAGTTGAATCTGCAGATGTGAAACCCACAGGCACAGTGAGACAATTTAAAGAACCTAGTAACAATGATAAAGTGTGGGTAGGTGGCAGACCCCTTTCTCATCAGGTCCTAACATCCTGCTCCTGTTTCAGCAGGAGAAAGTTGGAGGGATGTGCATTTATAATTCACCAAGAACCACAAAGATATGACATGGCTGTTTTCAAAGCAGTTCAATGTCCGCCCTGCTGCTCTGCACTGCCCTGCTGCTGCCACCCCACCAAGCTCCTCTTCCCAGCTGACTTCCTTAAGCTGCTTGGATTCAAGCACTGAGAACTCTGAAGGCCTCTTCCAGGCATCTAAGAAAGAATGAGAGAAGGAATGGGGCCAGGTTTCCTGGACTGAACCCCACTTCACTTCAGCAAATCTCTAAGCCTTTCTATCTGCTTTGTCAGCTGTGAAATGAGCAGACTAATTCAGAGGGCAACGAGTGGCAGGTTTAATTAATGATGATTGGGATGGGCTTTGTAATGTAAAGTTGTTCATAAATGAAAAAGGCCATTAGAGCTATTTCACCCCCAGTCGGCTACATTTGGAGTGCATCCTGCTTATGGCTGCCACCGTTAGTCTTCAAATCCTGTCCACAGGGGTGCATTTCCCAGGTAGAAAGCAAGGGCTTGGTAATAGAGAGGCACAAACATGAAACCAGTGCACGTCTCAGATGTCTGGTTGGCAGGCAGCACCAAGATCCACTGGGTCTAGCTGGTGGCATGTGAGAGGCTGTTTTTCGAAACCAAAAAGAACAGTGTGCATCTATTTAGACTCCAGGCTATTCTGGAAAGACCATGGAGATATAAAGCATCACATTGGTAGAGAAAGTGATCTCCAAAGATCTCCCTTGCAGTAGTTCTCTGGGTTGTTGTTTTTCCAGCTGGCTGGTGACGTTGATGGTATTTTTGTCAGGGACAATTGTGGACTGAGAACATGCAACAAGAATCAGGACCCCCTGGGATCTACTCCCGTGTCTTACTTATAGGGATCTCATTCAGTGGAACACATAAGTAAGGACAGAGCTATATTGTTTACTAGAAGTCATACTGGTCCATTTGATTCCCACTGGGAATTGCCCATTCCCTTGAGCGCAATGGGAATGTTACCTCCCACACACAATTCATCTAACAATATGCATTTGCAGTAAATTGTAACTTCCACATATTTATTGGATTTTGTAGATAGGACACTAACTATCTTCAGAGACTCATGTGCTGCAGGTTGGGGCCTGGTTGGAGATGCAACTGAGAGGTGAATGGATCATGAGAACACTAACCTTATCAATGGATCCATCCATTGGTGAGTTCATAGCTGAAGAGGCTGAGAAGTAGTGGGGGCCATGTTGGAGTAACTGGGTCACTGAGTGTGGTGGTTTAAATGAGAAACATCCCCCACATAGGCTCAGGCACTTGGACATTTGGTCCCTAGGTTGGTGGCACAGTTTGGGAAGGTTTAGGAGGTACAGGCTTGATGGAGGAACTACATCACTGGAGGTGAGCTTTGAGAGTTTAAAACCTCATTCTACTTCAGTTCACTCTCTGCTTCATTTTTGCATGAAGACGTGAACATTCTCAGCTTCCTGATCTACTACCATGCCTTGCTGCCATGATGGACTCTTATCTCTCTGGACCTGTAAGCCAAAATAAACCCTTTCTTCCATAAGTTGCTTTTGGTCGTGGTGTTTTATCACAGCAACAGAAAAGTAACTGATACACTGTGCATGCCCTCAAAAGTTGTATCTAGTCCCCAGCCCCTTTTGACCTCTGCTTCTTGGCTGCCATGGGGTGAGCAGCCTTCTCTGTCACACTCTACCACCACCTTGGTGTTCTGTAACAATGCCAACATATAAGCAATGGTGCCAACTGGCAGTGTGTAGGCATAAGGTTATTGCACAATTCAAATGCTGACTTCTATAACCCCATATCTGGTTGTAATCCTTGTTCTGAGAATCTCATGTCTCAATATTGTGGCATTTCTCCCAGAGTGTCCCTTGATATGCCAATAAATCAGCTTACAGTCTATCACTGAGCAGGGGAGAGAATAGGGCTGGAATTCCTGCCCTCCAGGAGGGAGGAGTGAAAGGAGGAACTAGGGGGTTCAGCCACAGGCAGAAGAGCAGGAGACATCAGGAGAGAGCCAGTTGAAGCAGAAAGGCCACAAAATGCAAGTATCTCTGGGATTTACACTGAGTGGAAGCCAGATTAGTTTATAGGGTTAAGAATGGAGTAATAACTGCTAAGTTCTTGTGTTGTGAAGCATGTTTAACAAATAATTGAGTCTCAATTATTTGGGCGATAGCCAATTTAAGAGAGAAATAAACACAATTATATAAAGTTACACTAACAGCTGTGGACTGATCAGCCTCTGAAGTCAGCAGCCAAAATAAACCTTTTCTCCTCCAAGGACAGTTCTCATGGGTATTTTGCCAGTGGTAAAAATCTGCCTTAACACAGTGGGCATGGTTCCTTCTTGCCTTGACCTTTCTAGTATTTTTAGGATGGCATAGCATGTTCAGTGTTGTGCTCTAAATATGCTGACACAGCCTCTTCCTTTCTTAGTAGATGACCTGGAACTCCTTTGAAACCTTAGAGGATCTTAATAATTTTTATACTATCTTCAACACTAGCCTCAGGACCTTCTGTATAGGACACACACATACACAAACACATAAACAGACAGACAGACACACATACACACACACACACAGTGGGGGGAAAGAGGGAGAGAGAAAGAGAGAGAGAGAGAGAGAATGAAGTATAGAAAATAAGAGAAAAGTCTGATGTCTACTAAGAAGCTACATTTTGTCGGAAGATTTAAAATATGATATCTTGATTGAGCTCAAGAGTCTTCAGACTTGGGTTTATTGGTTCTGCTATTTTTGTGCCTCAGTTTCCTCAACTTTAAAATGGAGATAAATAGTATTGTCTAATGTCTTAGGGTTGTTGCAAAGATGTAATGAGCTAGGAAGGTAGCTCAGTTGGTTGAGGACCTAACTCATATGAATGAAGCCTTGGGTTTGATCCCCGGGGTTAGAAAAACCAGGTGTTGTGCTGTACATCTGTAATTCCAGTGCTTGGGAGATGAAGACAGGAAGATCAGGAGTTCAAAGTCATCATCAGTCATATAGAAAGTTTAGGGTCATCTTGGTTTTCATAAGACCTTGTCTCAAAAAGAAAAGAAATAGATAATGACACAGTAAATGTGAAGCACTTAGTATAGTATCTAGCACAAAACAATTGCCTGGAAATATCTTTCTCTCCCTCAGCCTCTTCTTCCTCTCTACCCACTCATCATCGTCATTACAGATTATAGGGAAAGGAGTCTCAGTTGCTTTTTGAGCCTAGAAACAGACTTAACAAACTGGCTCATAGCTCCCTTAATGCTGTCTTATAAGCCTGGAGCAGGAATCCATTCGAAGCAGAACCTCCAGCTTTTCTGCTTCTCACCCCTAATTTTATTATTTGGTTCCTTGAAGTATTATTAAACCAATTCTCACTTTCTTTTGTTTTTTGTTTTTTCTTTTTTTGTTTTTTTTTTTTTTTTGGTTTTTCGAGACAGGGTTTCTCTGAATATCTCTGGCTGTCCTGGACTCGCTTTGTAGACCAGGCTGGCCTCGAACTCACAAAGATCCGCCTGCCTCTGCCTCCCGAGTGCTGGGATTAAAGGCGTGCGCCACCACCGCCCGGCATGTTTTTTGTTTTTTCAAAACAGAGTTTCTCTGTGTAACGGCTCTGGTTGTCCTGGACACACTTTGTAGACCAGGCTGGTCTCGAACTCACAGAGATCCACCTGCCTCTGCCTCCCAAGTGCTGGGATTAAAGACGTGCACCACCACGCCCAGCCAATTCTCACTTTTACATATTAGCCCTGTGTTAAAAGGCTCTTTGCAAATGAATTGCTTGTGTATTATGCATAGTCATTTTGTTGGTTGTAAAACATAGTGCTGGGCACATGTAGATCTTGTCACCTGAGTTCTTGGTATGTCTTTCATTTAAACAGTTTCTTCCTTCCATGCTTGATCTCCAGATTTGATTATTCTACATGAATACACCTTTTTTGGTAGACATTTTTTTTTTGTCAAATATGGGTCACCACAGTGCTGCCCCTCCAAGGTTGTGAAGAGGGACGTCTTTTGCCTGACCAGCCCGTTACTGTGGGAAGTCTTAACCAATGGAAGGCAACATAGTATGGCAGACATTTTAAACATAATATTTTTATTGGTTATTTGTGAATTTCACATAATGCACCCTGATCACCTCACTTCCCAGTCCTCCCAGGTCTTCCCCCAACCCTTGTGGCCTCCCCCCACCCTCCCCCCCCAAAAAAAACCTCAAAGATTTTTTTAGTGCAATTTGGGTTGGCCATATAGTCACTGGAACATGGTCAAACTTCCTGTGGCCAGCTCCTTAAAGAAAAATGAGTCCTTCTCCCAACCCTGAACCCCCACCAGTAGCCATCTATAGTGGAAAGCTACACTTCAGCATCCTTATCACAATTTTAAGAGTTTCCTTTGATGGCTTCCTTTCAGGCTGTTACTTTTTGGGGGTGGAGGTGGGGATTGTCACAGAAGTCTTCTATGTCCCTCTTTCTCGACTGTGAGTCTCCACGCATTGATGCCATTGCAGAAGAAGCTTTCTTGCCCTTTCCAGTCAGCAGGAGCATGGATCATGGACATGGTATCTGCTGACAGCATGGACCATGAACATCTACTACGCCTCTGGTGCTCAGTCCCTGCCACAGATCTCAGAATGGTCTCCAGTGGCAATACGTGCCACAGACACCAACATGGTCCCAGGAGCAGCCTGGCCCACAGCCATCAACATGGCTTCAGCAACACAGGCCACAGACATCTGCATGGCTTTTGGTGGTAACATGGGCCATGGATATCAAAACAGCCCCTGGCTGCCGCAGAACCATGGACCCAGATATGGCCTCCAGCGGCAGTACAGACCATGGATAGCAACAAGACCCTTGCCGCGGCTTGGGCCACGGACACCAACATTGCCACTGGGGAAACTTGGGCCACGGGCACCAACATTGCTTCAGGTGGCAGCATAGAACATGGACATCTACATGGCCTTCAATGGTAACACAGGCCACAGACATCAACACGGCTCCCAGCTTGCAGCAGGACCACGGATCTAGCCAGACATGTCCCTCAGTGGCAGCATGGACCACGGACATCAACGTGGCCTCAGGTTGTAGACATTTTTCCCCCTGAGGTTATGGAGAAAATGTTCTCTATAAGAAACTATAACCAGTGGGTGTGGTGGCATAGGGCTTTGACCCCAGCACTTGGAGACATAGCAGGTGGCTATGAGTTCGAGGCCAGCCTTGTCTACACAGCAAGTTCCAAGCTGGCCAAACCTGCACAATGAAACACTGTCTCAAAATAAATAAATTAATGAAATAAACTATATTCAATTAACATTCTGTGTTTTATGAAGAAGGCAGAGCAGCAACGAGACAGCCTAGAGAGAACTTCTGTGACTCAGGCAGGATTGAGAATGGTTAGGAAGGAGTAGTAGTACCTTGTGGGGCTCCATTTGCTCTATGCCTCCTTTCCCCAAGCCCCTCCACAGGGGCTACTATTACCTCAAGTGTTCCTGCTGCCCTGGCCACAGATGGTTGGGGCAGACACTCTAGACACACACTGAGACAATGATGTTCTCTTTAGCACATTTGAATTGGGACAGAGAACTCTGGTCACTCACAGCCAGCCTCAGAAGTAGGACGGCGTATAAAAGGGAGCAGGTGAGGCCTCATTCAGCATGTATACAGGGAAGTGAGGGAAAGTGGGCTATGGAGAGAAGAGAGCAAAGAAGTATCAGGGAGAAGAGATGAGAAACTAGGTTGGCCTGAGAGGGAAAAGGAGGTAGAAAAGAGTACAGCCGTCTCTATTCCCAGGGGCCTCTCAGGACTTTGTTCCTACTCCTATGGGGCCTGGCCCTGGCACATGACCAGTACTCAGTTCATTTCAGCTCAGACAAGAGTGAGAGGTATCTTTTACTTGAAATTCAACAAGCCAGGGCTAAGCCACTAGGCAAGCAAGGAGAGGGGCCAAAGCAAGGATTTGTTGTTTGATGCCTACCCTGGTGTTTTCATCACGCTGACCTGTTAGTGACAGGCACATGGGTGATTTCTGCTGGTAAGATTGGAGATGACAAAGTCATGGTTATCCTGGGACAGTGCTCCCTCTTCATCTAGTGATTTCCTGGCATATTCTCTTGTGAAGTAGGTAAGTGGGTGGCCTTATGATACTACACTCAGGGGTTTTGTCTAGCCTGGAATTTTTCTACAGGATGATCTGTACCTCCAGCTGACACTGGTCATGTATGTTTCAGAAACAAACAAACAAAAAAAAACAACCAACAGGATCATCCAAGTTCTCTCCAGCTTCTCTAGAAACTGACCAGCCCCGAGTTCAGGGACTTTGTCTGATCTGTAGGTATGTATAGCCCTGCCCCAGACTCAAAGGCAAATCCTAAGTCTAGCTAAAGGCTCTGAAGAACCTAATAATTCAGGGGACACAGGCTACCTCATGAATTGTCCTACTCTAATAAAAAAATGTGGGGTTTTGACTTCTTGGCTTCTGCTTTCATGATGAAAGTGAGTCTCAGTTCCAATTCTGTCATAGAGCCTGAGTCAGTGATGATGAGGCCTCCATCCCCTGCCTGTGCAACCCAACCAGGGTCCTGTACTCTTCAAAATCAGTAATGTGGGGCTGGAGGTATGGCCTTATCAGTTAAGAACACTTGCTGCTCTTGCAAAGGACCAGAGTTTGGTTCCCAGTACTCATGTCAGGTAACTCACAACCACCTGTAATTCCTGCTCCAGAAGATCTGGCCTTCAATAGTTCGATATCAGCATGATGAGGATATTTACAAAATAGAAACTAGCAAAACTATGGATCAGCACACATATACCTCGTATGACACAAGTTCATTTACCAGACTCCATTGCTTGAGACTATATACTATACAAAGACAGCTCAGTTGGCCTCATTCATAACAACAGGGCTCTACAGGATGCTAGAACCAGACATTTGACACATTTAGACCTCATGCTTCATGTAAAGACATTTTTGTGTAAGAGAAATTTGGAATTTAATTTTAATTAACTAGTTTCAGATGAATGGAATATTTAGGGGGAAATATTGGAGGTAAATTAGACTCGTGATCAATTGTCTAATGCACCCTGTAACTTTCTTTAGGAAAACCCACAGTAGCCATTGACTTCGTCTTAAGGAAATTATTTACATAGCTATGTGTAGAATCACAGACCAGGAAGAACACCTGCATGGATGAGGAAGACTCCTGAAACAAAGATGACCTACCTCTCTCCTGGCCAACACATGTAGGACAAGTAGCTCTTTGCGCCACCTACTGGAGTTTGAAAGAACAATCTCTTTTCTTTCGATTAAAAGTAATGGACTCCACTGAGTTCTTTGTACAGATGGAAAATATTCACAAAGTTCCTTAAGGTAGAGCTACGGTAAAGACATTGCATTTTTCACTCTTTATGAGGGAGCTAATCAACGGTATAAGATGTAGAAACCTAAATCATTTCTTCCTTCTTTGGTACTTGGATTGAACCTAGGGCTTCATGCACAATACCACAAGCTACAATATATGTAGTCCTGCAAAAAGAACAAACATTTTGTTATGAGATGGGATCTCTGGTCTCTCAGGCTGGCCTCGAATTCACTCTGTAGCCCAGGCAGCTTTGGGCTTACAGTTCTTACGCCCTGGTCTCCAAAGTACCTGAGAGTCTAGTCCTACACCACCAGGAGGCCCAGCTCAAACTGATTTTTTTAAATCTTAAAACTAATTTCTATTTGTTATTATTATTGTTGTTGTCACTGTTATTATTGCTGTGTGTATGTGTGTGTGCGCGCACGCACGCACACATGCCTACCATAGCGTACAGGTGGAGGTCAGAGGACACCTTTGTGGGGTTGGTTCTCTCCTTCCACCTCCCAGGCATTAAACTCAGGTTGTCAGGCTTTCATCGGAAGTATTTTTACCTGTTGAGTCATCTTACCAGTTCCCACAGCTAATTTTTTTAAATTGTCAACAAGCATGCAGGCGTGGTGGCCCACGCCTTTAATCCCAAGCACTTGGGAGGCAGAGGCAGCAGGGTCTCTGTGAGTTCCAAGCCAGCCTGGTCTACAGAGTGAGTTCCAGGACACTACGGTTATGTAGAGAGACCCTGTCCCCCCAAAAAAATTTGTCAACAAGCACAATGAATTGCAGTTGGCATTTATTAAGCAGTCATACTATGCACTGTTTTGTTTTATGAAATTATTTTCATTTTAAGGGACTGAGATGATAGTGGATTCTTGTCACTTAAGAACAAGGGCTTGAATTTGATCCCCAGCACCCACATAAAAAGCCAGGCATGATGTGCAGGCTTGTAACCCCAGTATTGGGGAAACAGGAGGATTTCCTGAGCTCTGTAGCCAGGCAGCCCAACCTAATCCAGGAAAAAGACAGTCTCAAAAAACTAGATGGACAGCTTCTGAGGAATATAGACAGTCTGACTTCTGGTTTTGCACACATATACACATCTGTGCACCCACATACATATGTATACCTGTACACACACGCACGCACACACACAAATGCATACCTGTACACACACACACACACACACACAATGTATACCTGTATACACACACACACACACACACACACACACACACAAAGCTATTTTCATTTTATAGTCAAGAAAATAGCTTGAGATGTAAGTAGCTTTTTCAGTTAAGTTTCTGTGCTCCCCGGGAGAGAGGTTTACATTGTCTGCTGCTCTGTATACTGCAGATGTTCCATTAATAGCTGAGTAAGTTTTTCACTGTAAATAACGAAAGCACCATTCTTCTTAATACTTTAAGCCCTTTAACTACAGCTTTTGATCAGCTTTTAGCTAAGGGAAAACCAGAAAGAATTCCATTTATTTTGCTTGTGCACACTTCCCAAGAGAAGAAGCCACATCCACTGTAATGTCTCATTTGTTCCAAAATTAGTACAGATTATTCTCCTGAGTCTAGAAATGAGTTAACTGAATCCTACCCATAATTCAGTACTTTGGGGTTTTTTTTTTTCACACAAAATTGAGGGAGGAATAATAAGTGGCATTCATCAGAAAAGTTGTAACTAGAAGGATTCTAGATGAACCACATGGCTTAGTCCACAAAGATCAACCATCAAGTCAGTTGTGTAGAGTGGATAGGCTTGCATACCTCATTGCTGGGATCTGAGGAGAGGAGAGCAAATCCTGACCATTGAGAAAAATGTGAACTTTTAAGAGGGAAAATACAGACATGGGGAACATTCAGTGCAGATCCGTAGAGACAAAAGCCCGAATGGGATCGCAGTGGTTTTTAAGAAGTGATTATGTTGGAGATCAGTTTCCACAGGTCAGGGTATGCTGAGGTGGTGGGGTGCAGATAAATATCTGGCTGATTGCCCAGTAGACTTTTTCTGAGGGTAGAGGCTTAATTCTCTAGGCTGGCAGTGATTGCTACTGACAGGGGTTTTCCACTGATAATGAAAAATGAGAGTTAGAGCCATTAGCTTCTAGTGGGGGCTTTCACTAATGATGAAAGTTGGGGTTAGGTCAAGTAGTTCCCTAGTGGAGGCTACAGCTGATAGCGTATAGCAAGGGCTTCCACTGATGGTGTAATCATCAAAAGAAAAGAGAAGAAAGAAAAAAGAGATCATATGCACGTGCACGCACATACACACACACACACACACACACACACACACACACTTACACAACACCGGCTCCAGTTCCAACAAGCTTCAGATACATACATACATGCATACAGACAGACAGACATATAGACATATAGACATATACCCATTCACATGGATGGAGCAAAACTCTAACCAATTTACATATATACATATATACACATATGCATATATATGCATATACAATATATACATATGCACATGTATACATATACACATATATGCATATATACATATATACACATTTGGTGGATGGAGGAAAGTTCCTGTTTTATTTTTTCCATAGACATCTTACATAGCTCAGCAAAATCTTTCAAGAAGTACAAAAATTACAATGTGGTTACATTCTATTTTTCTTTAAGTGAATGATTACAATGAGCAAATGTAGAAAAACACATGGTCCCCAACATCTTCATATAATCAAAAGTTTTAGTCAGGCGCGGTGGTGCACGCCTTTAATCCCAGCACTCAGGAGGCAGAAGCAGGTTGATCTCTGTGAGTTCAAGGTCAACCTGGTCTACAAAGTGAGTCCAGGGGAGCCATGGATACATAGAGAAACCCTGTCTCGAAAAAACAACAACAACAAAAAAGGTTTTACATATTATGAGTGGAAAAACAAATTATTCCCAAGAGCCCACTAACATTTGCAATTAAGTGATTAACAAGGTGTAAACAAGCAAAGTAATTTTCTGAGCCAGTTCCTCTTGCAGGCAGGCTGCAGTCTGAGGTTACAAAGAAAAGATTAATTATCTTACTATTTACCTCTAAAGGGAGTCTTATAAAATCTTAAAAGAAAATCACAAATCTAAATTTTTATATAAAAATAATCAGTTATTTCTATTTTAAATCCTCAAGGTACATATCTACTCATTAGCAATTTTATTAAATCATATCAGGAAGCTGAGGGCAAAAATGGACACAAGGGATTAATCATCATCCCTATCAACAGCCCAGCCTGAGAGAGTCATATCAGCCAGGGCTACTTTGGGGTGTTGTTCTTGCTCACTAACCTCAAAAAGTCCCTAGCTCAACTATTAAGAATGTACTTTTCTGAACTTTGAAATTGTTCCCTAAGATTTTCTACATCAGAGCCACTAGCAAAAACATCTTAATTTGACATTACCAATCTATTTTTCTAAATTCTTTCTAAAAGTGGTGGTCATTGCTAACAATCTACATCTGTAAGTTTTTTCCAAGGGAGGTGGCTAACTCATAGTGTGCTTCAGCAGCAATGCCAGGAGATCAAGCGCTATTATTGTGAGCACCAATGATACTGCCCAGTGAGGGGCTAGGAGCCCCCCTGAGAGTTTCCATACAACTCATAGATTGTACAGGATGTTCTGTGAGGGCAGCAAGCAGAGCAAAACTCCACAACAGCATGAAGTCCTTAGGACATGTAGTCCTCGGGGTTCTGCCTCTCCAAGGCCCACCCACCATGGCTGGGCCACAGTCCATGAATTTTAAAGTTGTTCAGTCGTTCTTTCCATCTAGCCCCCAACAAGATTAATGAGGGCAATAAGAGTTCAGAAAAGAGAGAGATTCCATTCTCACTCATTTTTGCTAACCTCAAAGATCTACATAAAACATCTTTACTATGGGCTGCAGGATCACCATAAGCTTTGAGAGAGTACCTTAGTATGGGTTAATGTAAGCACTCGATTTCTCCCCTGGTGGCCTGGGAAGACAGTGAGAAGGTTTGCAGGCAGCAATGGCAAGGGAAATGAGATAGCCAGAGGCATGACCCTCAAAACCTGGCAGGACAGATTCAGGGAGATCTCATCTGGCTGCTAAGGTTAGATTTACTTGTTTATTGAGACTGGGTCTCACTTTGTAGCCCAGGCTAGCCTGGAACCTTCTGAGAATTCTGCCATTGCTTCCCAAATGCTGGAATTACAGCCACCTCACCCCACCTGGCTGGAGATATATCTATATCTACATCTATATCTATATCTACATCTATATCTATATCATCTATATCTATATCTATCTATATCATCTACATCTATATCTATATCATCTATATCTATCTCTATCATCTATATCTATCTATCTATCTATATCTATGTCATCTATATCTATCTATATATATATCATCTATATATGTAAAAAGGACCACTCACCATTCTTTTTTTTTTTTTTTTTTTTTTGGCTTTTCGAGACAGGGTTTCTCTGTGTAGCCCTGGCTGTCCTGGACTCACTTTGTAGACCAGGCTGGCCTCGAACTCGCAAAGATCCGCCTGCCTCTGCCTCCCAAGTGCTGGGATTAAAGGCGTGCGCCACCACCGCCCGGCTCACTCACCATTCTTGAGGTTGGCAAGATCAAGGTGCTTGTCTCCGATGAGAGCCTGCTTGTTGTGTCCTTCTAAGTAAGAGTATCTCTCTCTCTCTCTCTCTCTCTCTCTCTCTCTCTCTCTCACATTGTGTGTGTGTGTGTGTGTGTGTGTGTGTGTGTATGTGTGTGTGTGTGTGCCTTCTGGACTTTGCTTTATGGAAATCCTAAGCTGTCCTGAAAACTCACAGCAAAAGCTCTCAACCCTAGTTCACACAGAAATCACCCAGAGAGGGATTTAAAAACTGTCACCTGGGTGTCTCTGATTTAACTGACCTGAGCTGCTGCTTTGATGCTTCTGGCGTTCAGTTAATGCTGAGTATCCTATGGTAAAGGAGACAGGACTTGTTGGCATGAGAAGCAAATGTGCCTTGCAGGGGAAGATAGATGATTCCTTGCTCCAATCAAGAGAAATATTCTTGACTGTGGAGTAGCAAGAATCTGACACTCCCACTAAAAAGTAAAAAAAAAAAAAGACTCCAGAAAGTGGCAGTGTGGGGCTGGCAGGGTGGCTCATAGAGCATGTGCTCATGTGTGCTGGGCCCTAAGTTTCACCCCCTGAACCATACACAGAGCAAAGAACACAGTCAATCTAGGCTAGCGCTTCTTATATGGGGATGCTTACACACGTAACTGGAAAATGGTACAATTCAGATCCTGGCTCTGAAGATCTTGAAAATTGCCCTAGAGTCTCTATTTCCAAAAAGTTACTAAGTGATGGAACGCTGCTGGTCTGCAGAGTAGTAAGGACCTGCATGGCTGAGCCCTAACCTTGTATATCATCCTCCTGTAGGCTTCAAGCACAAAAGAAGAGCCTCAGGCAGGCCTGTCATACACTGGGGTTCCAGGAACAGGGCTGACGTTGTTAACTGACTAGATTAAGACAGGACAAGGACTGAGGAAATGCACCTGTGTTTCTGTGGGGGCTGTCCACAGAGGACTGCCTTGTGGGATGTTGACTGGGGTTGGGGTGTGGGCTCTGCCCTTAATGATACCTTCCAACAGGCTCCAGCCTGGATAAAAAGAGAAGCCAGAGCAAGGCTGTGGTTGTAAGCCACTTTCCTTCTGAGTAAGCCTGTCCATGATGCCGTCACTGTCTGACAGACTCTAGATTCTTCGGCCTTTTAAGTTAGACTTAATACCCGGGACTCTCGGGGGAACTTCCAGACTTTCAGTTTCCAGATTGGGACTTCTAAGGTAGCCAGCTTCCTGAACTGGTAAGTCACTGGGTTCTCTGCTTCACTAGCATGCAGACAGTATTGCAGGACTGCCCAGCCACTAAGTCCTTTCCCTTCCCCCTTCCTCCTCTCCCCTCTCCTCCATTCCCTGTAAAAAAAAAAAAATAATAATAATAATTAAACTATAATTAAGTAACAGACAGCAAACAGGACCAATTAACATTTAGAATGCTTAACACTACCCCAACACTTCCCTTCTCTTCCATTCTCCTTTTCCCTCCTCTCTCTTCCCCACTCTTCTCCTCTTTCCTCTCCTCCCTTTCTCCCTCTTCCTTCACCCCCTTCTCTCCTCTTCTCCTTCTTCCCTCACCTCTCACTCAGCTCTATCCTTTTAGAGAACCCTAATTCTTTTTCTCACCTCATAGTCTGATGTTTAAATTTTTTTTTTACTTTATTTATTCATTATTTATCATGTGTGCCAACACTGCATGCATGTTTATTGAGGTCAGAGAACAACTTGTGGGAGGCAGGCCTCTCTATCCACCACATGAATTCCCTGGATCAAACTCAGGTCACCATCTTGGTGGCACGCACCTTTACCCACTGAGCCATCTCACAAGAATGTATTATCATAAAGTTCTGTACTTTAAAAGTATGACCCAGCTGTCACTGGCTGAGCTAAAACTGAGGAGTTGGGAAAGCTGCTTCTTCCTGGAGGTTCACTCCTTTGGTGTGCTAGTATGCAGACTAGGTATTGCAGGACTACCTATGTGAAGGCCGCCCATGGTCCCTGACTCACTGTCCCCTTCCTCCATCTTCAAAGTCAGTGGCAATATCTGGTGTGATGTTGGCACACAGTTGCCATTCCAGCATTCCAGAGGCTAAGGCAAGAGGATCAGGAATTTGAGGCTATCTGGGGCTATATAGCAAGACCCTCTCTCCAAAACTGAAAATCAAAACAAACACTGGCAACCACCACCACAAAGCCATTGTATTAATCACTTTTCTGTCATTGTGAAGAAACAGCATGACTAAGGCAGCTTCTAGATAGAAAGGTTTGTTTAGGGTTATGATTTCACAACAATAGGAGCCCATCATAATCATGGTGTGGGCCTGTGACACCAGGCAGGCATGGCAACTGGACTAACAAACTGAGAGTCACATCTCAAACAGCATGCAGGAGGCAGAGAGCAAACTGAAAATGGTGCAAGTCTTTTAACACCTCAAAGCTGGCTTCCAGCCGGGTGGTGGTGGCGCACACCTTTAATCCCAGCACTTGGTAGGCAGAGGCAGGTGGATCTTTGTGAGTTCGAGGCCAGCCTGGTCTATAAAGTAAGTCCAGGGCAGCCAGGGCTACACAGAGAAACCTTGTCTCGAAAAACTAAAAAAAAAAGCTGGCTTCCAATGACATACTTCCTGCAACAAGATCATGCCTCCAAACTTACCCAAACAGAACCACCAACTGGAGATCAAGTTTTCAAATGCCAGAGACTATGGAGGAAATCTCATTCAAACCACAGCCAGGGACCTTAACTACACTTGTCAAGAAATGACAGGGCATGGGGATTAGGAAATTGAAATCTTTAGGGCCATTAATTTTCCCATACACCTATAATAATTTACATATTTATCTGTATGACAATATTTAACATTTATTCATTTGTCTTATTATTATTATTATTATTATTATTATTATTATTTTGGTTTTTTGAGACAGGGTTTCTCTGTGTAACAGCCTGGTTGTCCTGGACTCGCTTTGTAGACCAGGCTGGCCTCCAACTCACAGAGATCTGCCTGCCTCTACCTCCTGTGTGGTGGGATTAAAGGTGTGCGCCACCATGCCCAGCTGCCATTATTACTTTTGATGTCTAGAGAGTTTCTCATGTAGCTGAGGATGATCTTGATCTTCAGATCCTACTGCCTCTACTCCCCAAATGCTGGGTTATAAGTATGCCCCATCACCCCTAGTTTATCCAGTGCTGGAAATCAAACCCAAGGCTTCTTATGTACTAGGCAAGCACTCTACAAAGGTAGCCCCTCATGAGGTTATTTTAATTTTTTTCTGTTTCATGCAAATTTGAGTATTATACATGTATCCTTTTATTCAAAGAGAAATAAAAGGTGATGAGAAATGTTGGTAGGGAAATCTTAGTGTGAAGCTTATAATTTGGGGGTGTGTGTAAGCCAGAGGTCAACCTTAGGTTTTTTTCTCAGGTACCATCTACTGTGTTTTTTGAGACAGGGTCTCTTGGTGCATCAAACACAGCAGCAAATGGGTTTTTAAAAAAAAACTATTTCATAGTAAAGCAAACCCGAGGTAACGCCTATCCTGTGCAGTACTTCAAGTCCCAGTCCTTAGAAGGTGAATGCACAAGGCTGTGAGCCTGTTTCACAGTCCTTCAGTGGGATATTACCAGTTAATATTTATTTATTTATTTAGTGGTGTTGGGGGATTTAACCCACGGCTTCATGCATGCAAGACAAGCTCTCTATTAGCTGAGCTTGTTTACTCTCACCCCAGTATCATATTTTAAAATGTAATTATGTGTGTATCTCTGTGTGCACACATGAGTGCAGCGCCATCAGAGACCAGAAAAAGAGTCCCAGATTTCCCTAGAGTTGGAGTTTTAGTGAGTTATAAGCAGCCTGGCTTGGATACATAAAACCAAACCCAGGTCCTCTGCTGGAGCAGTCCCATTCTTAGCCAATACACACTCTTTTTTTTTTTTTTTTGGTTTTTCGAGACAGGGTTTCTCTGATTATCTCTGGCTGTCCTGGACTCGCTTTGTAGACCAGGCTGGCCTCGAACTCACAGAGATCCGCCTGCCTCTGCCTCCCAAGTGCTGGGATTAAAGGCGTGCGCCACCACCGCCCGGCGCGCCACCGTATTTTTAACACAGTGAAAAACAGAGATTATTGTTGTTGTTCTGTGTGTTCCCTCCTCCTCCTGCCCTGCATAATGCACAGGGGGAAGCCAGGCTAGATCCAACATCAGGTCTGACTTCCCTCTAATGTCTAATGACCAAAGCCCAGTGGCCCAGAGGCCCTGAGGTCTCCCAATCTCGGCCTGGGTGCAGGGCGGAGTCCGAGCATAGGGCCGAAGCCACTTAGATCTTCCTCTGTGGACTGGGACCGGCGCGCAGGGCGGGAGGCGCACCACCGAGACGGGAGCCTAGAGCGGCCGCCCGGCCCGCATTCCCCGCCACTCCGCCCCACCGCCTCTATCCCGGAAATTGCTGCCGAGCGCTGGAGAGCGGACACCTCACCCCGGAGATCTGGAGCGGCCGCGCCTGCTGAGCCGTCACCATGCCTGTGAGTGTTTGACTTCGGGCTCCAGCTTGCTTTCCTTCGGGCTTTCCGTCCGTCCGGCGCCGCGGCAGGCGGCCGAGCTCGTATCCTGCCCCTCACCGCCGTTCGCGGCGCTGGCCGGAGCGTGGCGGGCTTGTTGAGACATGCCCGGGGCGGCGCGGCGGGCCGGGGCTGGGCCGGAGCGCGAGCGAGCGGCCGGTCGGCCGGTGGGGGCAGTTCCCAGCCTACCGGGGGCTTCGGCTTTCCGCCCTCTAACGGTCCTGGCTGCCGCCGACACCTTCGTTCCTCCCTGGGCGAGCACGCGGCAGCCCTGTGCTGGCCATTTGGTGTGGCGCCCCGGGGCCGAGGTCATCCGGCCTTTCTCTGATGGGCTACGGTGTTTCTTCGGTGAGGCCCGGGCCAGAGTCTGGTTCTTAGTTCGCTTTGCTGGCCCTCCGGCTGAACTAAGAAGGGGGTTCTGTTGATCATGTGCTCCCCGAGCGCCGTAAAGTTCCAGGACGAGGACCCGCAAAGCGTGGGTGAAGGCGGTCCGATTTTGAAAAGTTAACATCTTAAGTTCCCCCTCTGCCGAATGTGGCCCCTGCTTTGCGTCCATCCTGTGGTTAAAGCCGCCTGCGTTGTGCTGTGACTCCAGGGGTAACAAAATGTGTGCTTCCCCACGCAGCTGGCTAGAGACCTGTTACACCCTTCCTTGGAAGAGGAAAAGAAAAAACATAAGAAGAAACGGCTGGTTCAGAGCCCAAATTCTTACTTCATGGATGTAAAATGCCCAGGTAAACTTTCACATTTTCTTGTCCTAAAGGAAGTTTCTGAAAAGATCCAAACTTATAAAGTCAGGATCCACTGTTGAATAGAAATGAGATCTCGGAGCTGTCACAAGGGACATTATAAAGAAACAAACCTTAGTAGAAACATGGGGGCCAGGTGAAGATTTGTTTGACTTAAGCTGTTCGCTATGATGATGAGTTTTCTTTTTCACGGTACAATGAAAGTATGTTGATTCTTCAGACTGTGCTGTCTGATTGCCATTAACCATATGTGGCTGTTTAGTCCTTAAAATGTGACCAGTGAAAATGCAGACTGTCTTTAAGGGTAAAACACCTAAACTCTGAAGATGTAACGTGAAAAAGATAACACCTAAACTCTGAAGATGTAACGTGAAAAAGATGACATGTCTATTACATTCTGAAAACATTAATGTTTAAGAAATACTAAGTTTAGTATTTCACCTTTTTAAAAAGGTGGCTTCTGGAATAGTTTGATACATGTGATGGTTTGCTGTTACAGCAGGGACCAGAGTTTACAGGAAATGGGTAAAACACCACTTATATATAAACAACATGTACTTTATGTACTAACAAGAAATATGATGAGCTGGTACTATGTTCTCATCTGCTTTTCAAAATTTTAATGTATGATTCCCTCCCCTTTTTAGGTTGCTACAAGATTACTACAGTTTTCAGCCACGCTCAGACGGTGGTTCTCTGTGTAGGTTGTTCAACAGTGTTGTGCCAGCCTACAGGAGGGAAAGCCAGGCTCACAGAAGGTATATGGTTTGGCATTTTCTAACCCAGTAATGAAATTTAAAATGTTTTATTGTGGGCTCTTTGAACAGTCCCCAGTTCAGGGGTTGAGAGATGATGCCATAGTTAAGAACACTGGCTGTTCTTGGAAAGGACCTGGGTTCAATTCCCAGCACCCACATGGCAGTTCCCCTGGAACTAGAATTAAGAGACTCTCTTAATTCTAGTCCCACAGGATATAACACTTTCACACAGACATATGTGCAATAGACATGAAATAAATAAATTTTAAAAAGTAAAATAACTAAAAAACGTCCCAAGTTCAAGTGGCTAAGTGTATACTTGTGATACAGCAAATTATTTTTCTAACTTTAGAATATGGAAAATATTAATGTGTATGCCGGGCGGTGGTGGCGCACGCCTTTAATCCCAGCACTTGGGAGGCAGAGGCAGGCGGATCTTTGTGAGTTCGAGGCCAGCCTGGTCTACAAAGTGAGTCCAGGACAGCCAAGGATACACAGAGAAACCCTGTCTCGAAAAACCAAAAAAAAAAAAATATTAATGTGTGCTTAACTTGGACTAAATAGATCAGAATGAAAGCAAGTACAATTGCCTACACAACAACGTGGATTTTAACTTTTTACCATAAGATTTTTTTTGTTTTTTGAGACAAGGTTTCTCTGTGTAGCCTTGGCTGCTCTGGACTCACTTTGTAGATCAGGCTATCTTGGAACTCACAAAGATCTGCCTGCCTCTGTCTCCCAAGTGCTGGGATTAAAGGCGTGTGCCACCACCGCCTGGCTTACCATAAGATTTTTAAATATTTTGTTTCATATGTATTTGGTGCATAAAAGAGGTTTTTAAAATTGTTGCCAGTTAAGGAGCAAATACCTCAGTTGTATCAATTAAAATGCTCTACATTTTATTTTTATGGACAACTATTTAATGCTTAATTTAACAAAATATAAATATATATATAATTTACATTCTAACTTCACTTTAATACAATAAATAAAAATAATTGTGTATATAGTTTTTCATAATAATACATTCAAATTTACAATTCCATGATACTGGAAACTTGCTTATGATATTTTGGGAAGCTGTGAATTCCACATTTTCACTGGAAGAGTTAAAAGTGAATTAGCAGTAAATCCAAGATCAGTTTGGTATGGCTGGGTGAGACCAGAGTCCAAAGTCAGCATAAGACATGTAAGAGTTCAGGGTGTGGCAGCTCACCTTTAACCCCAGCACTCAGGAGGCACCAGTGGTGGATCTCTGAGCTCAGGGACAGCCAAGGCTACACAGAGAAACCCTGTCTCAACAAAAGACACATAGGCATAATACTGCTGTTAATATGCACTGTGGGATAGCTGGAACTTCTTTCATGCCATGTCACAGGATGCTTGCATGTGCCAGCACATGAAGTCAGGGGTACCTGGCAGGGGTACATATGCCAGCACATGAAGTCAGGGGTACATATGCCAGCACATGAAGTCAGGGGTACATATGCCAGCACATGAAGTCAGGGGTGCGTCTGCTGGCACATGAAGTCAGGGTTGCATATGCCAGCACATGAAGTCATGTGCCCTGGCAGAGTTCTGACATCTGAGAACTCTAATCAAAGTCACTTTCGTGGGAGGCTGAAGGGGAGAGGGACTAAGGAAACGGGGAATGAGGGGATCTTCGAAACAGTTTAAAACTGTTGAATTCGGGTTTGTGGTCTTAAATAGACTACATGGTATAATTGGAAAACAAATGACCACTGTGATTATGTCAGAATGAACTCATACAACAGGTATAGCAAATTTATATTAATCATAATATTCAGAGACTTAAGTTTTCTACTTTAAATCTAACATTCTTATGTCTAATCTAAGATTCATTCCTAAAACTTTTTTCTTTATTGAAAAAGTACTGTTGCCTGGTTGAAGAACAGATAGCTAGAGTCTCATAATTAAATTTTGAGTTGTTTAGGAGTCAAGAGAGTGTTATAGATCTAAGAAGATACTTTAAAAATTGTGTTGCAAGTTAGTATGAATGTTGAGTCAGATATAGAACTTTAAACTCATGGAGATGTTTAGATAGTAGAATGTTAAAGTCAGGTACCAAATACATATGGACTGGTCATTGGGAATGTACGTTAAGCCATATAACCCTCATAACTGCGGCCTAATTACCTCTGTTGTACTGTATTGTATTTATTATTATAAGAGAAAGAGCCATTTGTTGGACTGAAAGGGGAAACTGTAGGGGGAAATAAGATATACCTTAAACTTAAAAGAAAAAAAAAGGGAAGAGGATGGGGGTTGAGGGTGGGAGGGTGGGACTTGAGGGGGAATAGGGAAGGGACTGCGATTGAGATGTAACTTGAAGAAATAAAAAATAAAAGGAAAAAAAAAAAGAAAAAGTACTGTTGCCACTAAAATCACATCAAAGATACAGTAAGATATTTAATACACTCTTCTGATTATTTTACAGGCTGTTCATTTAGAAGAAAGCAACACTAATGTATACAAGTCCCTGAATATGTGTTCTTCACAGAAAGCCTTATCAAATTCAGTCACTCTCCAGGACACTGTAATTACATTTGATTTTATAAATATACAACAATGATCTCCTATTTTGGTGCGGGTTTTTCAATAAAGTTTTAATTATGGACACATTTGCCCACCTGGTTTTCTTTCTTAAAGTATATGTGGGTATGTTACATATTTAGTTGTACTGTGTATGTGATCTTGGTTTAAACATTTTTTTTTTTTTTTTTGGTTTTTCGAGACAGGGTTTCTCTGTGTAGCCCTGACTGTCCTGGACTCACTTTGTAGACCAGGCTGGCCTCGAACTCACAAAGATCCGCCTGCCTCTGCCTCCCAAGTGCTGGGATTAAAGGCGTGCGCCACCACCGCCCGGCAGGTTTAAACATTTTAAAAGTGTGTTTTGATTAGTTTGTGTCCCCTTATCAAGAGTGCACACACCCTAAATATTTGACTTCCAGATCATTCTAAATTGCAACTGAGTGTAATTAAGTATCTTTTTAGGACATTACAGCTCCATTTTCACGTGTATAGGCAAAGAGCTCTGTGAAGCCATGATGTTGCTATTTTGATCCATGTTAAATGCTCTTTGACTTTGTTTCAAAGGTTTTGTAAGAATAGCAAAGTTTCTCAGTGTATTTCTTTTACATCTGTCTGGCTCATTTCCTACTATACTACATCCTGGTTTCTTATGTACCAAAGCTTCACCTCAGAAAGAAAAGAATTAGGGCTGGGGCTGTTTCTTAGTGGTAGAGCACTTGCCCAGCACATGAGGCCCTAGTTCAATCCCCAGTACTTCCAGAAAGGGAAAAAAATAGTCCTGTAGATTTGGTTTAAAAGCCTATTTTTAAATATTTTCAGGGATGTAGTTTTGGTGCTGATTAGTCTGTAGCAGCAGAAACTGGAGCTGGCTTCTGGACCTAGGGCTCAGAAGACCCCTGACTTCAGCCCTGTCCGCATTGTGTTTTCATGGGTATCTCGAAAAAGATAGGAGGGTGGCTGTATAGTACCATCTTTGTTTTTTAGTTTGTATTTTGAGTAATACATTGTTCTTGGTTTGCCATCAAATTTTGTCTTGTTTTTGAGACAGGGTTTCTCTGTAACAGCCCTGTCTGTCCTGGAACTCACTTGTAGATAAGCTGGCCTCAAACTCAGAAGAGATCCACCTGCCTCTGCCTTCCTAGGCATCACCAGGCCTGGTTGGTGCAGTCAAAGTTTCTATTGAAGATCTATATATGATTTTTTTTTGTAGTTGTATTAGACCAGCCCCTTGCACATTTTAGGCATGTTAGCTCTATTAATGAGTTGTAACTTCTAGGCCCCATTTTTGGTTTTTCTTTTTTTTTTTTTGGTTTTTCAAGACAAGTTTTCTCTGTGTATCCTTGGCTGTCCTGAACTCACTTTGTAGACCAGGTTGGCCTTGAACTCACAGAGATCCACCTGCCTCTGCCTCCCGAGTGCTGGGGACGCCGCCACCACGCCCAGCCATTACAGACAGCTATGAACTGCCATATGGTGCTGGGATTTCAACCCAGGTCCTTTGGAAGAACAACCAGTGTTCTTAACCGCTGAGCCATCTCTCTAGCCCTTGTTTTGTTTTTCAAGACAGGGTTTCTCTGTAGCACTGGCTGTTCTAGATAGAACTCTAGACCAGGCTGGCCTTGAACTCAGAGATCTGCCATCCTTCGGCTCAGGTCCAATTTATATTTTGATGTGACTTACTTAGTTTACTAAACTGTATTAATAGAGTTGTATTCCACAAAGTATGACTTTTTGGAACTGGCCAATTTTTTAGAATAATTTTTGTTTGTTTTAACAGTGAGAAGACAGGATAATGGTCAGTTTACGCCAGAGTCAGAGCTCGGTTTGAATCAAACTCTAGTGATATTTGGTTTGTGACATAAGGAAGAGTAAAGACAATTGTACTTTAGAGTTTTGAAGATAACATGACAGTGCTTAGCATGATGCCTTTCACAAAATCAGTGCTCTGCTAATAGTTGTGGATTTTATGTTTTTAACAAAAAAAGGAATTGTGTCTATTCAAAACAAAAGTATTTAAAATTGTATTTTCCTCCAAATGTCTTTGTTGGAAACAAAAGCACAGTTGTGTTGACTGCTTGCTATAAAAATAAGCCACCCGCAGGCTCAATGGCTTAAGGTAGTGGTGATTTTTTTTTCCTCATGATTATGTAAGTTGGCTGGTTGCTTTGCTGTCCTCATCAAGTTTCACTTACACAGCTCTAACTGGAGGTGAAGCTGAGTTGGGTCCAGCATGGTTTCAGTTATGCCTGACAACTGGTGCTAGCTCTGTGTAGGTCATCTTGGTTCTTCAGGTCCTCAGTGCATGGAGTGGGATAGTGTCTCAGACAGTGAAGGCAAGCGGGAGGCTCCCTTAACGCTTAAGAGCAGGATAGTACTTCTGCCACATTTGGTCAGGCCAGGAGCAAGTCAAAGTCAACCTCGCTTCCAGAGGGTAGGGAAGCAGCTCTACAATGGAAAGAATGGCAACACCACACCAGAACTTACTGCCCAGCAGCACGGGAGGGAATTGTGGCCACTAAACAATTCGTTAGCTGGAAGGATTCTAGAACCCATCAGTTACGTATTCCCTAGCTAGTGAGCATGTCTAGAATTAATCTTTTTTTTCTTTTTCTTTTGGGCAGTCTCTCCATGTAGTCCTGGCTGTCCTGGAACTCACTAAGTAGACCAGGCAGGCCTCAGACTCAAAAAGATCTGCCTGCCTCTGCCTAATGCTGGGATGAAAGGCATGTATCACCACACCTAGTCAATCAATTATTAAATACTTTTATTTTTCCTGGTCTGAGTAAGGCAGATTGTGGGAAATTGAGAGAAAATTCAAAAGATCAAAGAACATACGAAAATATGTTTAACTTCTTAAGTGTTAGGTAAAAGCAAATAAAAACAATTGTATCATTTCCCATCTACTGTGTAGTCAAAAAATCAGATGCTAAAAAATGTTGTCATATAAACAAGGCTTATGCAAAACTGTCTAGAATAAGCACAAAATGTCATATGATTCAACCCACACCGTTGCAGTGGTGGAGCACACCTTTAATCCCTGCACTCAGGAGGCAGAGAGAGGCAGGTGGATCTCTGAGTTCCAGGCCAGCCTGCTCTACAGATTGAGTTCTAAGACAGCCAGAGCTACACAGAGAAACCCTGTCTCAAACCAATAAAAAAAAAAAAGTAGATGGTGCATAGTTCACAGCAGTTTTGAGGTAGAGAGCATGTATGTTTGTATAAATGTGATAGAAAGCAATAGTATGTATTACATATGGAAATTATATTACATATGTGGAAGTGTCAAAAAAGTAAATGAGAAGATACATACTAATCCTGATAGTTCCCTGCTAGGCAAAAGGAGCAGAGCTTTGGGTTTCAGTTAAAAGGATCTTCAATTTTTCTGCTTTATCATGTTAAGAGAAAAAATTTGACATGTTAACATTTAAATTTTGGGGTATTGGAATTATGGGTATTTGCTGTAAATATATTGGACCTGTTTTTTATTTTTTACTTTCACATAAGATCAATTTAATATAAAACCAGTAAAATAAATCATTTGTAGCCACTGATCTCCCTTGACAAGCTTCAGTAAAAAAAAAAAAACAAACACGGGCGGTGGTGGCGCACGCCTTTAATCCCAGCACTTGGGAGGCAGAGGCAGGCGGATCTTTGCGAGTTCGAGGCCAGCCTGGTCTACAAAGCGAGTCCAGGACAGCCAGGGCTACACAGAGAAACCCTGTCTCGAAAAACCAAAAAAACAAAAAAACAAAAAAACAAAAAACAAAAAAAAACAAAAAAACAAAAAAACAAGATTGTACCTTTTCCTGAATGAAAAGGTCACTGGAGAAAGACCACTTCTTAAGATATGAAAATTTATCAGTACTGCTATCTGCAATGGGTGAGAAAAGTGAATGTTTGTGGAGGCCGGAAGTCAGTCCAGTGTCTTCTTCCATTCTCCACCTTATCTTCTGAGACCAGGTCACCCACTGACCCAAGTACTAAGTGTCTGGTAAGATTAACAGGCCAGCAATCAGGGACCTCTTCCTCAGCACTGGGGTTACAGCATAGGACAACACCTACCTTTTACATGCCAGAAAGAAGAAATAAACATGTTTAAAAACTGTTCAACCCAGACACTGATTTACTGTTATAAAGAAGAAAGTGAAAAAACAGACTTAGGATTGAGAAATACAGAATTTTTTTTTTCATAAAAAACAAAAACTGACATCTGTGTTTTCCTTCTCCATTGGCACTCAGGTAATCAGCATATATGATTTGTGACTGTTACAACAAAATGTCCTGAAATGCACACTATACTAAGCCATCTGTGGAGCCTACATCCAGGGTGACCCCTAAAGATTCTCAGTATTCACCCCTGTGTACAGTCCACTCCTACAGGATCAGGGTCGGCCTCGGATTATTAGACCAATACTATTCCCATTATGTGATGGTATAGGACCGCCTCTTCTGTGCTACCCGCTCCTGTCTGCATTCCTTGCTGTGATGGATGGCAACTCTGAAAACTCATTTTCCTCAGTTGTTTCTGACAGATCTCTGGTCGCGGTGGTACAAACTAGCGGACACAGTGAATTCTAGCTAGCTTGTAACATACATTGCATTGCGCCTGCTGTATTGTACCCCACTCACTCTCTCACCTTAACCTGCTCTTAAGCCCACAACATGATATAAGCCACCAAGCAGCCCTTTTGGAGGCCCCTGTGACAAGAATGACTGTAGGTCATCCTGGAAACTTTTCCTCCAGTCCCAGAGATACTTGGGACGACTACATACCTTATCTAAAACCTCTTTACAGACTGCCCCAGACCTCTTCAATGGTGAGAGGATACTTGTTTCTTTAAAGCTGCAATATGTATATATTCATAATATGTATTTCTCATGAATGTGTTTTCACTGTTAAAGTATTATTAAAAGGTCAATATTTACAGCCTTCTGTTGCATGAGACCTCTATTACACATTCAAATAGTACATATTTTAGCCAAGTTTGGTGGCTCATGCCTATAAGCCAGGGACTTGGAAGGTAAAGCAGGAAGATTGAAGTTCAAAGCCAGCCTATGCTATATAGCTAGACTATAAAGAAAGTAAAAATAAAAATCTAAAAACCAAAAAGTACCTTCTTTTATTTGAATATTTTTTTTTTTTTTTTTTTTTTTTTTTTTTTTTTTTTTTTT
>CAJQZJ010000220.1:1019284-1035889 GCA_907164525.1 Lophiomys imhausi
GGGTTTCTCTGTGTATCCTTGGCTGTCCTGGACTCACTTTGTAGACCAGGCTGGCCTCGAACTCACAGTGATCCGCCTGCCTCTGCCTCCCAAGTGCTGGGATTAAAGGCGTGCGCCACCACCGCCCGGCTTATTTGAATATTTTATTACAAGAGTCAACACTTTTTCCAAAAGTAGAAACAACTGTTATTTCCCTGAGTGTAAAGAACTAATTGTACAATAAAAAGGCAGTTACAAAATTAAGCAATTACAGGTACATAATTCTCCACACCTAGCTACTCTATTACAAATTTATTCTTAAATTTTTCATGTATTTTGGAACGTCAGCATTTCATAGAACAAAAGGCTCACTCTGGACCTTTGCCATTCAGGACTAGTCGGTTCTGTCTTTATCAAATTCCAGGGCGATCTTCAGAGCAGTGCTATTGAGACCAACGGACTGCATATTGCATATGATAGACACGATTATCCCTCGTGGGGGAACCTTGTTATTTACAGTCTCTGGGTCCAGTTCTTCAGGAAGGACCAGCAGGACACTACTGGCACCCACGGCACCTCCAGTATGTGAGGCGTAGTGCCGCTGCTTCCTGCAGGAACCGTACGTTTGCTTCTTTTCTACAACACCCCATGCCATTGCGTATTTGCCCTCTTTATCCCAGGACATCTCTGTGTTAGGGACTGGGGTCCACATCATCACCATCGTTTCTGGCTTGAGATATCCAGGTAAGAGATTTTCATTTGAGTTCTTAAATAGCCCAACTTGGTAGCCATACAGCATTGCGTTCCCAAACTTCAGAAGGTCACCCACTGTGGACAGAAATCCACCACCAGCCCATTTATAGGAGTTATCCACGTAAGGTGTGTTGACAAGACGTTTCTTTTTATTGTAAACATAAAATCTAAAATGAAGTAAGAATGGTCATTACAAATTTAATAGTCTGTTATCATCGACTTTACATATGACAATGAACAGGAATGTGTACAAATGAGGTGGGGTGTTGTGATCACACACACAACTACAAACTAACCATACCTTTTAAATGATAATGATGACTGGGTAATCTCCTTAGTGAACTAAAGCACAGAAAGAATCTTTTTCTGCCGGGCGGTGGTGGCGCACGCCTTTAATCCCAGCACTTGGGAGGCAGAGGCAGGCGGATCTTTGTGAGTTTGAGGCCAGCCTGGTCTACAAAGCGAGTCCAGGACAGCCAGAGATATTCAGAGAAACCCTGTCTCGAAAAAAAAAAAAAAAAAAAAAAAGAATCTTTTTCTATAGGTATGGCTTCCCCATATTGAGCCTATATAACTCTTTTTTTCTTGTTTTGCATATGTAACTTTTAATATTTACAACAATGCACTGATTAATACAACATATTTGCCGCATGTGTGAGGTTAATATTTATACTGGGTAGATATTCCTAGTCCTTGGACTTAGCGTTGAGTCATGTGCCACAAATAAATTTTGTAGCAAAGAGTGTGCACACTAGGATGTTTAGAAAGAAGGCTGATATTCAAAAGATTAGATTTCTTAGGCAGAAATACATAAAAATGCCATATATAATGATACAACAGATGCCATGAATGAGGATGTAACATGGTATTTCCTAGGGATTGTAGGAGAGGCTAGGTTCACCAAAGTTCAGTTTGAATCCCAATTCTCACCTTTACTGCTGTGATCACTTTGATAAACAGATATTTGTGTAGTTACTACTGTATGTCAGGCCATTTTAGTAAGCATGAAGATACGAACTTACCTGTTCCTACAGCATTCTCTCAACAGAACCTCTTCTGCTGTATCTGGGCATCATCATCTCGGCCACTCTGGCCATGGCCTCAGTAGAACCCTGTCTCATCCCTCTAACCACATCCCCACACCAATCTTGACCAACTCCACTTTCCTTTGGTCTCCATTGACCAGGCAAAGTAGGAATCTATGTAGCAAGGCTGTCTGGCATCACTGTATGTATACTCTGGCTAAACGTCGTCAGGGCAGTTGCCTGGTCCAGTGTTGGGGACAGAGCCCAGGGCCTTGCACACACTAGGTGGCACAGCCCCTGAGCCACATCCCCAGCCTTGGTGGTGTTAACCCTTTCCCTCTTGCTTATCCCCTGGCACATCTGTGACACCTACCCTCAGTCTCTTCCACTGCCCACATTCTACGCACACTGGCTTGGAGAAGAATATCACCACACAATTTGCTTTACTGAGAGGATCAAGGTCATCTAAAGTGAGCCAGACTTTCCCTAAAATGATATTGCCATCATCATCCATTCTTCTGTAGTTACTTAACACATTTCTTCCAGTTTTAAAAAAGATTAATTCTACCATGTGTATTTTTCTGTGTTTTGAGGTTTCTGTTGTTTAATTAATTTTAGAGGCAGAGTCTATTATGTATCCCAGGTTGGTCTCCAATTCATCATCCTCCTGCCTCGGCCTGCCAAGTGAGTTATAGATATGTGCCATCATACCTAACTCCACACCTGCACTGTGATTGCCTTGTTTTACCCCTAAAACTTGGCTCTACTGGTTACACTTCTCACATTATTTTCTCTCCTAGAAATCCACAATTAAGTTAGAGGTCATGGATTATGTCTTCCTTGTCTTTCACCCTCCCCCCTGAACATCCCAGTGTTGCCACTGCAACGGGAATAAAGTCCACACTTCCTTCCATGACTTGTAACACAACCAGTGGCCTTCCACAGAGGTAGTACCAAGCTCCTAAGTGTTCTGTGAAGTAAGGAACCACCTATGATGAATTCCTCCACATCCTGCCAGAGCATCAACTACCCATCAGAGATTTACTAGACAGCGTGCTTACAATTAGCTGAGGCTACAAGCCTTGCAGATTTTTATTAAGATGACAGCAGGTCTCTGGAGGGGCCTCAAATCCCACATTTCCTACAAGCCTCCAGATAATGCTAATTCTGCTGGTCCTGGATCACCCTTAGAGAAACAGGTTATGGACTGACCAGCAAGACTGATGTGAGAAATCCAAGCTGTACTGTACAGGCATGACTGAGGCACACTGAGGAGATGGCTTGCTTTAGCTGAAGGAGGAGCTTGAGAGAGGAAGCAGCAAGAGGAAATGCTGGAGGAATAGACAGGACAGGGGATAGGTCAGGGAGGCCTTTTTATGTTGTGCTAAGAACTCTGACTTCCACACCCTAGCTACAAAAAAAATGCTCAAGTTCCTTCTGAAGGGAAGAAAAAAATTAGCTACAAAATCTCCAACAACTAATCTCTTGTCTCTCCTTATTTACTGTTAAAGTACATGAGATAGTTCATATCTGCTTTTTCCCTTACTCACCTCGCCATCCATTTGGTAACCCTTATTATAGAATATAATCTCCATTATTCAATCACCATTAAAACCAGGCATCTGTTCTCCATTTTACTGACTGCTGTCATGTGGTTACCATGTTCTTCTTTTTTCTTTTTTTTTTTTTTTTTGGTTTTTTGAGGCAGGGTTTCTCTGTGTAGCCCTGGCTGTCCTGGACTCACTTTGTAGACCAGGCTGGCCTCGAACTCACAATGATCCACCTGCCTCTGCCTCCCAAGTACTGGGATTAAAGGTGTGCGCAACCACTGCCCGGCTTACTGTGTTCTTCTAATTCCTGCTTTTAGTCCTCATCTGCTTCATCCCCCGCATCACCATGGACCAATACATCCTGTAATGCTCTTGGCCCCCTGCTCTCTGAGCTCTCTTCTGGTCTACATCCCTGGGGTTCTCTAAAGCCACATCTGCATCCTTTTCCTGAGTGCTCATCCTACTTCATCCAATCATGAGTTGGGGTATTAGGGGATAGAGTAGAATCTTGAAAGAAGAAATTGGAGTCATGGAGGGATGACGCAGTGCAGAAGAGTTACAGGTGGTTGTGAGCCACCACGTGGGCACTGAGAATCAAACGTAGGCTCTGTAAGAGCAGCACGTGCTCTTAACAGCTGAGCCATGTCTCCAAGTTCAACACTGAATTTTCTACTAATGTGCTTCTGAAGAAGTGCTGAAATATGCTTACTGCAATCACCTGTAGACTTTCTCCTTCCCAAAATTATATCCTTTTTCAAAATTCATAACTTCCTGAAGTTCAGCTTCTGACTACAAACTCCTTAGGACATTTAAATGGCTAAGCACAAAAGGACTGAACATCAAATGTTACTTTAACTTGCTTAACCATTTTTCCATTCTTTTTTTTTTTTTTTGGTTTTTCGAGACAGGGTTTCTCTGTGTAGCCCTGGCTGTCCTGGACTCAATTTGTAGACCAGGCTGGCCTCGAACTCGCAAAGATCTGCCTGCCTCTGCCTCCCAAGTGCTGGGATTAAAGGCGTGCGCCACCACTGCCCGGCTTTCCATTCTTATTTGGGTCGCCATACAGGTTTCCTACATCACAAACCAGCAGGAAGTAATTTTAAGAGAAGGACATCCCATTCCCAGAAGGTGGGGTGGGTGATTTTCCACCCTTTGGTCATTTGATGGGTCATAGATGTTTGCTGTTATTTAGGGGGGTTGGTTACAAGTTGTTAAATGGTCTTGTTAAACAAGGTCTTGGAGGTTAGACCCAGGGATTTCTCTCTTTTTCCTTTCTCTATTCTTCTTTCTCTCCTATGTAGGTGGGGGGAAAGACTTGGAAAAAATGGGATATAGACATAATATAGGAATGATAATAAAAAAGGGATAGATTATTGAATATGCTCTTATGTCTTTGTATATTGACACAGGATTAAGGTTAACACTTTTTAAGGTATTGTACCTATATAATGCTTACAAATGCAATGTGAAGTTTTGGCCTTTTGATAGCAACTGTCACAAACTGTTTAGGATAATTAAGAAATACAAACTAATAGTCATTCAAACATGTCATTTTGTTAGGTACTAGCATAGTGTATCACAGATATTTTCTAAGTTAATCAGAAATCAAGTTGCTAAGAGACAAGCAACATTTGCTTATCCAAATATACAGAGAAAGATAGGTGGTCTTCAAAATTCATAACTTTGGAGGAACTATAAGAATATACAGCCGGGCATGATGGCGCATGCCTTTAATCTCAGCACTCGGAGGCAGAGGCAGGCAGATCTCTGTGAGTTCGAGGCCAGCCTGGTCTACAAAGTGAGTCCAGGACAGCCAGGGTTACACAGAGAAATCCTGTCTCGAAAAACAAAAAAACAAACAAACAAACAAACAAAAAGAATATATAGTTTAGCGGGGCGGTAGTGGCTCACGCCTTTAATACCAACACTTGGGAGGCAGAGGCAGGCAGATCTCTGTGAGTTCAAGGCCAGCCTGGTCTACAAAGAGAGTCCAGGACAGCCAGAGCTGTTATACTGAGAAACCATGTCTCAAACAAACAAATAAAAAAGAATATATAGTTTGGCTCCAATTTTTTCTTTCAAGATTCCACTATATTCCCTAAAAGCCAAATTCATAATTGGATGAAGTAGGATTAGCAGTTAGGAAAGAGGTAACCACAAATATGTGTCTAGAGTGTTAAAAAAAAAAAGGGAAAGGAAGAAAGGAAGGAAGGAAGGAAGGAAGGAAGGAAGGAAGGAAGGAAGAAAAGTGGGGGACTGGAGAGGTGACCCAGCAGCTAAGAGCATTTGCTCTTGCAGAGACCTGGGTTTGATTCCCAGCACCCACGTGGTGGCTCACAACTGTCTGTGACTCCATTTCCAGGAGCTCTCCTGACCTCAATGGCCACCAGGCATCCATGTAGTAGATGCAGGCAAAACACCTATACAGATAAAAATAAAATTAAAAAGTCCTTTGTTTTTAAGTCTGCAGAGGAATTTTTAGGCAGTATCTTTCTATGTATTACAGGCTGGCCTTGAACTCACTATATGGCACAGACTAGCCCCAAACTAACAGCAATTATCCTGCCTCTGCCTCCTGAGGACTGAGATTACAGGCAAAAGAGGATCTTAATATGTGGTCTTCTCGTGTCTACCAGCAGCTTCACAAGCCCTATTTGGTCAAATTCTGCTGTGTCTTACCCTTCCTCATACTCCTGTGGTTCTCCTATAACACTTTCTTCAATGCTGATCATTCTCTTTTTTAAAAAGATTTGTTTATTTTATGTATATGGGTGTTTTGTCTGCATGGATGTCTGTACAGCAGAAGATGGTATGGGATTCCATGGGACTGCAGTTATAGTGTTGAGAATTGAACTCAGGACCTCTGGAAGACCAAACAGTGTCCTTAACCACTGAGCTCCAAACATTCTCATGGTGCCAGTTAATCAAGTAAAATTAATTATCAATACATCAATACATTTTCATTGTATTTATGTATACATTTAATTGAAAAACATTAAAAAAGAAGTATGTTTTCTCATTAAGGTATTTATCTCTTAAGAGAAAGCTCTAAGCTTGTAAACCTGAATTACTAATATTTTGGGCTAACAATTAGTTCTATGTAACTTCCTTTTAACAGTAAAGCATTTGAAAACACTTATAAAGGATGGACATTAGGAAACCCCATTCATTCTTCCTTTCAGTATAAAATTACAGAGAATTATAGTCTTTAATTTAGAAATCTAAACTTTATATAGGCAGATTCTAGCCTTGAATTTGTCAATTTTTTTGGAAAGAAAACAAATTAGCTTTTTTGTTTTATTTTATTTTTCAAGACAGGGTTTCTCTATGTAATAGTCCTGGCTGCTGCCCTGGACTTGCTTTGTAGACCAGGCTAGCCTCAAACTCACAGAGATCTGCCTGCCTCTGCCTCCTGAGTGCTGGGATTAAAGACATGTGCACCAATTAGCTTTTTATGAAAATAATTTTGTTCAGAAGAATGGTAAATGAATGGAACTATTTTAAATTCTTAGGGACTTTCTTCTTTAAAATGGAACACACAAATTCTTGAGAAAGTTACTGGTACTTTGTTGTAACTGAATAACTAATGTGGTGATGCCAGATGCCAGCCAGCCTCCTCTTAGAATTCTACACATTTTGCAGAAGAGCAGCATTTTATAACTACAAGGATGTACATCTATAAATTCAGAAATTTAAAATATTTCATTTTTAAAACACCTCTTAAGCCGGGCGGTGGTGGCGCACGCCTTTAATCCCAGCACTTGGGAGGCAGAGGCAGGCGGATCTTTGTGAGTTCGAGGCCAGCCTGGTCTACAAAGCAAGTCCAGGACAGCCAGGGCTACACAGAGAAACCCTGTCTCGAAAAACCAAAAAAAAAAAAAAAAACACCTCTTAAAATTTTCCAAAGCACTTACATATTGCTTCATTTTTTTTATTGGTATGAGAGGCTTAGAAACTAGCTAAATTTAAAAATGTGTATTATAAATCTAGAGGTGTGGCTCCTTGGCAAAACTCTTGCCTAGCATGGGTGAGGCCCTGGGTTCCATCCCCAGCACAGCAAAATACAACACTGTACAGCACAGAATGCAACTACAAAAATCAACCCCAATACAGACTGCAACTACAAAAAACAACCTCACTTACCACTTGGCACTTGGCATTAAGATTTCAAGTGAAACATGCTGTCTGACATTGTGTCTTTGCTGAGGGTCGCACTGAGCTCTTACCGGTTTACTCTAGGAGTCAGCACCACGCTGAGGACAGAAAACTAAATCGAGAACTACAAGACTGATCCTCTTGACAGCCCCTGCCCAGCCAGAGCCAGATCAGCAGATGCTGGCAGAACTGCCTGGACTTCCCCTGCTGCTGAGAAGTCAACAGCTACAAGAGGGCGATGTCTTTGTGTAAGGAGTAGCAGCCTGTGGGCATGCCACATCCTGGGTCTCAGCCTGGGATGGATGACTTCAGGCAAAAGACACATTTCCTGAAAAGATTTGACCTGGCTCTCCTCTGCCTCTCCTCTGTCCTCTACCATAATATCTGAGTAGTGAAGGGGTACCCTGATGTGAATATTAATAAAAACTCACTGAAAAATTGAAAAACAAAAATCAAACAAACAAACACACCCCTACATTTAAACTGAGTCTACTAGTCTGTTAGCTAAAGGCACAAAAAAGCTTAAAACAAGATCAATGCTTAGTTCTAAAAGACACTAAGAAACACACAGAAGGTAAAGTCATACCTGTAATATCAAAATATAACAGCCCAGAAGACTCCTTTAATTTTTTTTAGTCCATCAACTTAGGAAACCGGAGGGTTTTCTTTTGTTTCATATGGCACTGCATTCCAATTCATTCCTCCCAAACTATAGTACTGTCCTAACAGAAAATACTAGCGAGACCCAATAAACCAAATGGATTGACTAAGGATTTCCATACCAGCAAATTGAGTTCCTTTGAGAGGCAAAATCATTCACTTGGCTCTTGGGGTGTTAGCTTAGATTTATTTCATTTACTACATAGGTGGGGTGTATACCACTCTATAGAATGAATAGTGTATATTTCCTATACAGGATCTAGGAAAGCCTTAGTTTTATTCAGGACAATAATAGAATGAATTCCACCCCTCCTTTCCTTACAGAAAAGGCCTTGGACTACAACAGTCCTGATTTAAAAAAAAAAATAGTATTTTGAGGTGTAAGACGCTGGGGGAAATACTTTAAACAGGTGATGGACCTCAGGCGTCACTATTTTGTTTTTCTGTTTGATAGGATCTCACCATGTAGCCCACAACTTATCCTGCAGCCCTGACTTCAGCCTTACAAAATGTGGCTGTGTAGCATCGTGTTCTGCCTCAATGGATATATTAAACACACACACACATACCAAGAATTGACATTGGTCAGGGTATTATAACAAATGTGATTATAACAAGTATGACTACGCCAAGAGGCCAGGAGACTAACAAAACTGTACGCATCTCATTTTGTACAAAATAGTACAGAAAACTAATAGAAAAAAAATGTGGTTAGTAAATTTTACTTAAAGTTTTTCTGGACACATATTTTTGTGGGGTTTTTGTTGTTGTTTGTTTGTCTGTTTGTTTTGGAGACAGGGTCTTACTACATATCTCTGGCTGTTCTTCCAAAGGACTTGGTTCAAATTCCAGCAACCACATGGCAGTTCACAGCTGTCTATAAAGGCCAGGCGTGGTGGCGCACGCCTTCAATCCCAGCACTTGGGAGGCAGAGGCAGGCAGATCTCTGTGAGTTCAAGGCCAGCCTGGTCTACAGAATGAGTTCCAGGACAGCCAGGGCTACAGAGAGAAACTGTTTGGAAAAACAAAAAAGAAAACAAACAAACAAATTCAAACAAATAAACAAACCTTTTACCTCTGAACTGATAGGACCCTTCCAGATAAATGAAAAGCAACTGTAGCTTTTCGTTTCTCTGTGTATCCTTGGCTGTCCTGGACTCACTCTGTAGACCAGGCTGGCCTTGAACTCACAGAGATCCGCCTGCCTCTGCCTCCCAAGGGCTGGAATTAAAGGCGTGTGCACCTGGCCACTGTAGCTTTTCAAAAAAATGATAGCTAAAATGAAACTAACTCACCATCATGTGCTGTAATTTTTTTTGCAAGGTATGAAATATGAAATGATGGCTGATCTACATTCTGTACAATTATAGAGCCTTAATGTTCAGATTAGGAACAGGCTTGGGCGGAGAGACAGCTCAGAGGGTAAGAGTACTTGCTCTGAAGGCATAAGGACCTGAGTCAGAATCCTCACTGCCCAGGTAGAAGCTGAGCATGCCCACACATGCCTGCAACTCCAGTGAGTGCTGGGGGCCAAGACAGACTCCAGGAGCTTGCTGGCAGTCTAGCCAAGGTTCAGTAAGAGAGCCTGTCTCAAGGGAGTAAGGTAGGGAGCCAGAGAGGAAGACATACGACTACTCCCTGCTTCTGCATGCACGCATACGCGCGTGCGCGCACACATACACACACACACACACACACACACACACACACACACACACACACACACTTAAAAGCAAAGCTCAGCCAGTACACACAATGTCCTTCTTCTCCTTACATATAGACCTAGATACTAATTTTCAAATATTAGATCTAAATCAAAAAATAAGTTCATATAAGTCTGTCGTTGGCATTAGATTATTATTATTTTTTTTTTTTTTTGGAGACAGGGTTTCTCTGTGTAACCCTGGCTATCATGGACTTAATTGGTAGACCACGCTGGCCTTGAACTCACAGAGAACTGCCTGCCTCTGCCTCCTGAGTGCTGGGATTAAAGGTGTGTGCCACCTCGCCCAGCAATTACAGTCAGCTGTGATAAGATTTGAACCCATGTCCTTTGGAAGAACAGTCAGTGATCTTAACCACTGAGCCATGTCTCCAGCCCCTAGATAATCTTTCTTTACATTCAACCGATAAACTTTGTCATTTACATTTGTCCTTTTTCTTAGGTTTTCCTGTAGAGTACGATGCTAGGCCTATAGATAACACTCAGGCAATGTTACCTCAAACCCGGAGTCTCAAGTGCTCAAGAATCAAAGGCCTTCTTTAAACATTAAAATTCGAGCCAGGTATGGTGGTGCACGCCTTTAATCCCAGCGCTTGGGAGGCAGAGGCAGGCTGTGAGTTCCAGGCCAGGTCTACAGAGTGAGTCCAGGACAGCCAGGGCTACACAGAGAAACCTTGTCTCAGAAAAGCAGGACCAAAAAAAAAAAAAATCAATCCATTATCTCTCTATTACATCAAATATTAATAAAACAGAAATAACAACTGGGAAACTCATATTCATTGCTGCCAAAATTATCTGCCAAAATACCTTTACATATTTACTAGCAAAAATTATGATTAAAAAATTTAGTTGGTCACTCCTGATAGCACCCCCTATTCTACTCCAAGTAGAAGATGAGCATCGAAGAATCTCCAGTGGGAGATGATTGAATTAGTCGCAAGCCTATCTCTTGGCAGGAAAAACCCCTTGCTCCAATGTAGACAGAATGCTGTCCAAAAAGGACAAAACTTGGAAGCAGGTAAGTCGACAGCCTAGCTCTGCCAAGACAGGGTAGGCAAGTCCTTCATAACCCCTGCTCTACAATAAATGTCTGTCAGAGAAACGGGGCCAAACGACTGAAGATCAATGCTGTAATGTATGGAGAGAAAATGGGAACTGTCCAGGCAGCCACTGGTATGTCATTTCTTAGTTTTGGAAGCTGCAGGCCCTGTACTTCCTATAAAATCAGATATATTTATCCCTCTCAGGTCTCTGAGGTGGTTGAAGAACAGATAGCTAGAGTCTCATAGTTAAATTTTGAGTTGTTTAGGAGTCAAGAGAGTGTTATAGATCTAAGAAGATGCTTTTAAAATCATGTTGCAAAGCCGAGCGGTGGTGGCGCACGCCTTTAATCCCAGCACTTGGGAGGCAGAGGCAGGTGGATCTTTGTGAGTTCGAAGCCAGCCTGGTCTACAAAGCGAGTCCAGGACAGCCAAGGATACACAGAGAAACCCTGTCTCGAAAAACCAAAAAAAAAAAAAAATCATGTTGCAAGTTAGTATGAATGTTGAGTTAGAGATAGAACTTTAAACTCATGGAGATGGTTAGATAGTAGAATGTTAAAGTCAGGTACCAAACACATATGGACTGGACATTGGGAATGTACGCTAAGCCATATAACCCTCATAACTGTGGCCTAATTACCTCTGTTGTTTTGTATTGTATTTATTATTATAAGAGAAAGAGCCATTTGTTGGACTGAAAGGGGAAACTGTAGGGGGAAATAAGATATACCTTAAACTTAAAAGAAAAAAAAAAGGGAAGAGAATGGGGGGGTTGAGGGTGGGAGGGGGGGACTGGAGGGGGAATAGGGAGGGGACTGTGATTGAGATGTAACTTGAAGAAATAAAACATAAAGAAAAATATATGAAAAAAAATATGGCCAAACAAAGCACATAACAAAAAAAACAAATAAACAAACCTAAAAAAATTTAGTTGGTCATATTTCACTAAGTATCTTTCAATTTTTAAAACTGAACCCATAGTAGGAACACGTATTAGTCCTCATTTTAGCCCAATGAATACACAAACATGAACATCTTAATTTTCACTATTAACATACAGAATATCAACTGTAAAACCCTGATTAAAAATATGCACGGGGCACAGTGTTACATACTTTTGATCCCAGCTCTCAAGAGGTTGAGATAGGAGGATTTTGAGTTCATGGCCAGTCTGGACTACATAATGATAGTTGTCTCAAAAGTCCAAAAATAAAAATGTACCCACACAGGGGGCTGGAAAGATGGCTCAGCAGTTAGAGCACTCACTGTAGAGGACATAAGTTCAGTTCCCACAACCCAAATTAAGAGGCTCACAACTGCCTGTAACTAGTTCCAGGGGATCTGACAGCTTCTAGCATCCATGAGCACATGCATACACATTTCATATAAATTCATGCAAGCACACACACATATAATAATATTTAATAATTATATATATATTTACTATATTATATGCTATCTAATAACCATTTGCCCTTGTGGTGGCAATGACAGATTATGACTCAAGGACCATAGTAATCTACAAATGCATACTAGTATGAATAAACATATAGATTATAAAAGAGGAAAATAGTATTTTTCTAATAGAATTTCAACCATCAAATGTAAAAAGCAGAGAAGGGCTAGAGTACCCATTTGCAGCTCACAACTCCAATTCCAGGGATCCTCTGGCATCTTAGGTCAACTGCCCACTCTTACACATACCTACACTCAGACACACATAAATAAAACAAAAATGAATCTTTAAAAAAAAAAAAGAAGAGAAACCTGGTACCAGTTTAAGAAAGCCACTAAAATAAGTGTACAGCATGCATCTTCTGAGACACACAGCAAGTAAATGAAGTGTGGGGCCCTGGAGCAGCCCTTGGACAAGACGCCATGTGCATGTGTATAATTCACACATGAATTATAATTATGTGACAAGGACATTATTGGAACAACTGGCAGTATTGGAATACAGCCTGTAGATTTGATTAAACCACTGTACATAAGTCCTCATGTTTAAAAGAAGCACATTTAAGCATTTATGGGTAATGAATGCCATGTCTGCAGCTTATTTCCAAATGGTTCAGGAAACATCAACATACACACAGATAATATAAATATGGCATAATTATATTATTTGGGGAATCTGGGTGACAGGTCTATGTGAATTTTTTCATACTAGTACAACTTCTCTAAGTATGAATTACTTCAAAATAAACTTTAAGTTATGAAAAAATAAGAGGTAAATACATTTAAAATAAAAAAAATTTGTTTAAAGACCAAATTGCCTATGTACATGGTGGGTGTAGGACCTTGGCTTAATTCTCAGTTGCTTCACTCATGATGGTTTCTTTGTTTGTTGTTCTTGTGCCCTCCTTCCCCTCTGTGGTAGTCTCGCTCTAGCCTGGCACTCACTATGTAGCAGAGGTTGGTCTTGAACTCACAGTAACCCCTGTGCCTCATCTTCCCGGTGCTGGGATTATAGATATGAGACACCATGGTAGATTGTAGATTTACTAAGCATCTTGGGGTACCACAAACATAGGTACGTCTTTCACTTACTCATGAGGAACAGACATGCAGAAAAGCTCTACAAGTGTGGCTTGCTATGGAAACAAAGACAATCTGAGTTTTAAGTTGACAGCACAGTGTTAGATACGACAAAGCTGGACACGGCACACATCTGTTTACCTTGCTCTGTTGTAAATCACTGGCTCGTTCTCTTCCTGTACAGTTGTCAGCATGTCCAAGTCATGGAAAATTTTCTGCATATAGTCCAAAAATTTATATCCTGAAGCTCTTTCTACTATGGCTGCCAGCAGGGTATAGCCAAACGTTGAGTACAAAAACTGACTACCTTGAGACATCATTGCATGAGGAGAGGGGGAGAAAATGCTCGATTATTATTCAAACTTATGCAAAATACACTTCCACTGAAAACAATCATATTTTTATTTTATTTTATTTATTTATTTGTTTGTTTATTTATTTTGGTTTTTTGAGACAGGGTTTCTCTGTATAACAGCTCTGGCTGTCCTGAACTCACTTTGTAGACCAGGCTGGCCTCGAACCCACATAGATCCGCCTGCCTCTGCCTCCTGAGTGCTGGGATTAAAGGTGTGCGCCACCACCACCCAGCAGCCATATTTTTAAAGCTGTAATATTTTACTTCAGCATTTAAAAATAGGTTATGGGTGATGTGCCAACACACTGGTTAACTTTGTAATGTCTAGGCTCAGTCTAGCCCTCTAAATATCGGGCCAACTCCAGGACACAAGAATAACAGAATGATCAACCCAGGGACTGCAGAGGTGTATGAATCTGTTCTTTTATCTGAAAATGAAATAAGCAAATATATACCGCCTCAAAACAAAACAAAAGCTTCAAATTGGTAATAAAATAGAAAGATGGAAGAAAAGCAAATTTGACTTCCCTACCAATTGTCTTTTTAGGGGGAAAAGGGGTGGAAAGTGCCGGGAGTGAACCCCAGACAGGCTGTGGCCAGCACAGCAGAAGCTAAAACTTGGAGATCCGGAATAGAAGAGCAGTGACATGTGCAGAGGGGTACACAGGCTCTCTTGGCCCCTTTTTATGGATGTAAGACAGAAAGACTCCATTTTACGGTCTGCTATGTCGAAAGGGCAGAGAACAGTCACTGGGTCACCAGGGCGGAAGGCCTTGTCTAGAGCTCGCTTTAGAGGTCATTAGGGCTTGGAGCCACTTCTCCAAAAAGTGCACCTAAAGGCACTTCCTCCTGGCTATCGACTGTCCAGAAGTTGTGAACACCAAGGGGAGGATGTACCGAGTCACTGGTTGCCCCTGAATTCAGGTTTGCCCTGATGAAAGCTTTAATGGCAGAGCAACACACAGCTAGTCCTTGATCTCAATACATCCCATTGTTTAAGATATAAAAAGTCACATGAGTATATGTGTGTGTGTGCCCGCACGCGCGCACACGTGTGTAGCCCTGGCTTGCCTAGAACTCACTCTCTAGACTAGGATGGCCCTGAACTCAGAGATCTGCCTACCTCTGTCTCCAAGTGCTGGGATCAAAGACGTGTGCCACTACTGAGCAGTTATGCTGCCTGGCTAAGAGTTATTTTAATAAAATGTATATAGGCATAAAAACTTTGTGTCAAATACATGCTTAAAAAAATATACAAACATATGGTTCACTTTGGGTTTGAATTCTTAAGATTTTATGATCTATACTAAAAATGGGTGGAAACTTTATTTTTAAATACAAAATTCATAATTATATTTCCAGTGGCCTTTTTAGTTATACCTATAATAACACTGATTCACAGTAAAATATTTTATTTATATATATTTTAAAATAACGTATATGGGGGAAGGGATTGCATCTTGAGGGAGGTTGACCTCCCAGTCTGCATAGAGCATGAGGTTCCCATGAGGAGCTGGAGTATGGGTGAGCTGAGGGCTGAACATGAGATTCCCATGAGGAGCTGGAGTATGGGTGGGCTGAGGGCTGAGCTCAGGCCTCTGGGAGAGGAGGGCACACTTGCTCTGAACCACAACCCATCTCTCTGGTCCCATAAATGACTTTCAAAATGAAAATAGGATATCAATATATGGTAAATTTAAGAAAAAGAACAAGGGTCTTGGGAGATGGCTCAGTGGTTAAGAGCACTAGCTGGTCTTCCAGAGGAACCGGGTTCAATTCCCAGTACCCACATGGCAGCTCACAACTGTCTGTAACTCCAGTCCCAGGGCCTCTGACCCCCTCACACCAATGCATATAAAATAAAATAAATTTTTTTTTAAAAAAAGAAAAGAACCAGCACTTGGGAGGCAGAGGTAGGAGGATCTTTGCGAGTTCGAGGCCAGCCTGGTCTACAAAGTGAGTCCAGGACAGCCAGAGCTGTTAAACAGAGAAACCCTGTCTCGAAAAACCAAAAAAAAAAAAAAAAAAAAAAGAAAAGAACATATGAAAATAAAACTAAAGCTAAAGCCAAGCATGGTGCTACACATCTGTAATCCCAGCATTTGGGGAACTGAGGCAGGAGGATCACAGTTGAGGCCAGCCTGGGCTATACAAGTATGCCACTATCTTAAAAAAGAATTATTTTTATAGATTCGCTTTTGGAAGGTAAGATGACCAACAGTAGCTTCGTAGGGACACAGGAACAGAACAGGCCGCTGACCCGGTTACATGCCAACCACATACAATTGCGACAGCAGCACCTTTGCCTCTCCACTTGTGCCCAGGTTTTATATGAAGAATTTATTATTCCAGCCCTCTCCACAGGTCCCATGAATATCTCGAGACTGAGAATCTATGAGTAGGTAGCCTTCCCAGACACTATCGCTAAACAGCTACCAGCCAGGCTGTTAGGGGAGATGGTACAGGTGGGAAAGTGCTGGTCAAGCAAGAGGAGGGCCTGAGTTCAAACCTCAGAACCCACATTAAAAAGTCAGTGTGGCACTTGCCATCCCAGCTCTAGAGGGCCGAGATAGCTCAACAGGTAAAGGTGCCCGATGCCTGGAATTCAATCCCTGGCACCCACGTGGCAGAAGGAGAGCTGAAAGTTGTTCTCTGACCTCCACACACATCACAATAAACAAATAAATCATAAAAAATCAAAAGACAAGGTGAACTATTCCTGAGAAATGATATCCAGGGTTGTCCTCTGGCCTTCACAGGTATGTGCATACACATGTGTAACACACACACACACACACACACACACACACACACACACACACACACA
>CAJQZJ010000220.1:1035899-1061077 GCA_907164525.1 Lophiomys imhausi
ACACACACACACACACACACACACACACACACACACACACACACACACACTATACTAGTCCATTACAATCATTAACCTTACTGAAAGCAGTCAGGATAACAACATCTTGGATTTTCTGGAAAAAGAAATTTCAACAATAACAACTGCTAGGAGAGGGAGTCAGCACTCACCAGGTTTAAAGAATAAAGGGTCGTTTTTAAATAATCTTAGAGATTCAATTGAATTTTCAAACTTTTCTTTCAAATATAATTCGCCTTGTTCAAAATCATTCTTTTTCTTGCTGGGCTTTGCGTTCCGGCATCTGGCTTCACTCTCCTGCTCGGCTTTTACTTTAGGCAAGTCACTCTTTTCGCCTCCTTTTTCTTTTAGTTCTTTCTCTTGGTCAGATGACAATATCCCTTTCATCATCTTCAGAGCTTTATAAGCTTTCTCTTCTTTCACTTTTTTCATGTCCTTTTCATAATGACGAATTCCACTTAAGTGGGAAATCAGTAACCTTGTTGTGACAGAAACCTAACAACAACAAAAACCAAAAGCCATCAAAACTCAATTACAGTGTAAACTGTACAACAGCAAGCCAGCAGCAGCCTTGGAACGGAAGACTCACAGTCTCCATTCAGAACTGCTGCTGGGAAAATGCCACATATAGAACCTTGCTCTAAATGACAGAAAAGTAGCCAACAGATTATTGTCTAAATTGAAAAAAAACTCTATGAAACAAAAACACAAACCAGAGAACTCTATTAAATGTTTAAAATATAATTCCAGTATAAACAGTGTGACATACCAGTGGGAAAACGAACTGTGAGTGTCACTACCTTTTCACCCTCATACTCTTTTTCTGGGAACTCGGGAACATAGTGCTGCACCGGGAGGTCCAGATCCAGTTTCCCTGCTTCCCATAGTTTGGCCAGAGCCACCATGGTAAGGCTTTTGCTGATGCTGGCAATTCTCATGACGGTTTCTGGTTTGCAGGGTACTCGGTTCTCCACATCTGCATATCCTAAACCTTCAATGGAAATAAAGCAGAGAGTCTGACAATGAAGTTGTATCAATTAAAACACACCATGTATCACTTTTATGAGATACTTAAAACTGGACTGGTAGGGATAAGAGTCTTACCAATACTGATAATAGTAAGCCTAATGATTTAAGTTTATAGTGGAACTGAATTTTACCTGGCACCCAACAATTTCCCATCTGATATTTTCAGATAGTATTAATTTTTCTTAGCTTAACAATATGATGATTATAAGTTTTTTATGTTTTTTTTTTAGGCAAGGTCTTGCTACTTGAAAGGTTGACCTTGAACCCAAGACACTCCTGCCTCTGTCTGGGATTATAGATATTGTGATGGGCATTTGTGGTTGTCAACTTGACTACATCTGGAATTAACTAAAACCCAAAATAGAGGGCACACTAGTTAAGGATTTCTGCTTAATTTGAAGTGAAGTGGGAAGATCTACTTTTTTTTTTTTTTTTTTAGGTTTTTCGAGACAGGGTTTCTCTTTCTCTGTGTACCCTTGACTATCCTGGACTCACTTTGTAGACCAGGCTGGCCTCAAACTCACAGAGATCCGCCTGGCTCTGCCTCCCGAGTGCTGGGATTAAAGGCGGGAGATCTACTTTTAATCCAGGTCTCTGACATAGGAGGACACACCTTTGACCCAGGTCTTTAATTCAGGCCAAGTCTTCTGCCTAGAACACTATATAAAGACATGGAATAAGAAAGCTTTTGTTCTTTGCCTGTTTGTTCTAACCCTACTAGCAAGTCCATTCCTTCATTAGCATTAGAGCATACTTCTTTGGGATTCCAGCATATATGAAGACCAGCTGAGACAACCAGTCTTGTGGATTGAACAACTCTGGATTCTTAGACTTTCCATTCATAGCCAGCCATTATTGGAGTAGCTAACCTCAGGCTGTAAGTCATTCAAATAAATCCTCTTTCTATATAAATAGTCTCATTCTATAAGTTCTGTTACTCTAGAAAACCCTAATATAGACTTTGGTATCAGAAGTGGGGTGACAGATATTGCAGTCAGATCTATGTAATCATACTTGCTAGTCCACATTTTAAATAAGTTACATTCTTTAAAGTAAACATCACCATTCTTCATAATTCCTCATATTTCAGTTTTCTCCATTTTTGAGTATCTTCATTGAATTCTTTAAAATAGCCAGCTAATAAAATGAATGTGAAAGCATCTCAATTCCTTAACTACTTACTTTTATCACAAGATTTTTCACAAATTAGCTATACTGATTGGAATACACATATACTCAAGGGAAGTACAATTTTTCAAAACCCTACCACTTCCAGCAATGTCTTCTGAAACTACTGATTTCCTTAAATAATGCCTGAAATACCATTTACTAAAAACTTAGGTGATGAGCTGGGTGTGGTGACACATATCTTTAATCCTAGCACTAGGGAGGTAGAGGCAGGCAGTCTCTTGAGTTTGAGGTCAGGGTGATGTACAAAGTGAGTTCCAGAACTGTTACACAGAAAAACCCTGCCTTCTCTGTGAGTTCCAGGCCAGCCTGGTCTACAAAGCGAGTCCAGGACAGCCAGGGCTGTTACACAGAAAAACCCTGCCTTGAACAACACCCCCCCCCAAAAAAAAACCCTAGGTGATGAATCCTAGGTGGAGCAATTTGTCCATAATGGTGAGGTTATGTTATGAAACAGTGCTTTGATAAACTTATCAAAATGAACAGAAATGACTCTTTCAAAGTGTGTAACTTTGGGGGAGAGGTGGGCACCAGGGTCTCATGTAGCTCAGGCTGGCCTTGGAACACACTATGTGACCCTGAACTTCTGATCCTCTAGAACAAAGAGACCACAGGTCTATACCACTTTGATTTATGTGGAGCAAGGGATCATGCCCAGAATTTGTGCCCCGAAGCAGGCACCAACTGAGTTATACCCCAAAGCACCTCAAGTTTATTATTAAAACAAACAAAACAGTTAACACTTCTGCCTAGTAAACATAGTAATAGACTATAACTCTTTAAGGACAAGGGATATGTGTATCCCTAGTACTTGGTATAATGCTTTTTACAGAAATGGGGAATTTTTAAAAATCACCGAATTGAAAAATAAAATATGCAGAAACTAACTTTTTTAGTTACTCATAAGGGTTATCTAATATGTAATAGTGGGTATTTAATGGATTGTTCTACATTCCATTTTCAGACCAATAAATCCACCCTTGAGAGCACAGTGGGAGAAGAAACAAGTCATTTTGAACACATCCATTTACTTGAGTCACATTTTAATTATTTACTTACTTTTGAATTTGAATCCTGGCCCTCACACCCGAAGGTTATGCAAGCGACTTCCACTGAACTACACTCCTAGCCCAGTTAGTTACACTTTAAACTTTGCAGTGATAAACAAAACAGCCTGATTATTCTACAAATACATTGTCTCTACAATATGTGCCACTTTTTGCAACTCCAACCCTTAAAATTTCAGTATTTTGTTTCACCAAGTAACAAAATGAGCCACTAAAAAATAGTTTCTCAACCCACCTTCTGACCACACTTCTTTTCCATCTACAGAAACTCCAACCACTATGCCAGGCGCGCCAACCTCATCCTAAGAGAAAAGAGAGGAAAGATCAGGATGGTTCAAAAGTGGAATGTCTCCGTACACACGGAGGCGCTCTCAGGCTGGCCTCCTGACCCCGCCCTCTCCTGACCCCGCCCACTCTGCGGCCCCGCCCACCGAGGGCAAAGATTCTGCTCAGCTTGCGGTGGCCCTCGAGGGGTTCGCTGGGTCGCTCTCAAAAGGGGAAGGGGAGGTCCCCTCCGCGGCCAGTGACCTCAGCTGCTACTTGAGCACCCCGAGGGCGTCAGCCCGCAGCACAGTAGTCGGGAAAAGGGAAGTCTTTCTCGGAAGCCGCCGCCCTGGCGTCCGCTGGGCCCGCACCTTGATCCGGTGCAACAGATCGCGGCTGCTCTCGATGGCTCGGGAGAAACCCCTGGCAGCGGACGGCACAGGCGTGTGAGGGCTCCCGGAGTCCGGGGCCTGCTCGTGCGGCTGCTCGGTGCCGCCCGCCGCCTCGGGGTCCGTAGGGGACTGAGCGGGGGCGGCGCCCCGCAGCCCGACCGCCAGCTTCGCCCCTAACGCCAGCCCCAGCCCGAGCCCTAGGCCGCCGGCCCAGCCAAAGCCCAGCACGGGCAGGCCGGATCGCCTGTGCGCCCCGCGCCGCCCTCCGCCCCAGGCTGGGCCCGCAGCGGTCGCAGCCCGAGCTGTCACGCTTGACAGGAGCCGGTACATGTCGCCTCTTTAGAACCCGCTGCTGCCTCCTGGCTCTAGCAGGCCAGGCCAGCGGCGGGCGGGACAAGGGGCGGGGCATGGGGCGGGGCCTTACAGTCCGGCGCAGTCGAGGCCCAACGAGTGAGCGACGAGCGCATCGAGCGCCGGGTCCTGTCCTCCTTTCTAGCCTTCTGGCTACTAGTCCTCATTGGTTCCTCTCCTCTCTTTCTCTTTCTTCTCCCTCCCTCTTTTACATCTTTCTTATTTCTTTTATCTTCTCTCTTTCCTCCCCATCTTTCTTCCTTTCTCTCTTCCCCCCCCTTATCTTCTTTTTCTTTTGCATCTTACATTCCTCCCTCTATCCTCTTCCCCCCTTTATTTCTATTTCTTTCACCTCTTCCTACTTCCCACTTTGTTTTCTCTCTTTCCCTCAAGCCTCTCTTTCTTTTCCTTATTTTCTCCTCCTCTTCACTCTCCTTTTCTTTGTTTCTTCCCTCCCCCAACATACGTAACATCCTTAGACAAGTTTCCTGTCCAGTGTCTATCAACACCCTCTTGCCACCTTATGCACAACTTAACAGCACTCATCCCTGAACATCATTGAGATGCACAGTGGTTTAAAAAAAAAAGCACTTGCCATGCAAAAACAGTGGCTTGAATTCAAATCCCCAGTATACAGGTGAAAATGCCCAATGAGTACAGCGCCTGCCTGTAACTGGCAAGGTCTGGGTTTGATCGAGAAACCCAGCCTCAATCCAAAATTAGAAGAGCAATTAAAGATGATTCTCTACATATTCTGGGATTTTCACATGCCAATATGCATACACACATGGACATACATGAAAATGGAAAAAAATAAACTAAGGTGGATTTTTTCATTCTTTTAGGAAAATTATATATCTCGACTCAACTTCCTGCCTAGTGACAATCATGCTAGCAAACACACAGTGGTTGTCCTGTGCCAGGCACAATTCTGAGCACTTGGCACATGCCATCCCATCAAGTATCACAACCCCTCTGGAGGTTGGTTGTGTTGTCATTGCCATCAGACACAGGACTAAAGGGAGATTAAGGAATTTGTCTAAATCTATCAAGCAGGTAGGTGGTGGCCCAGAAATTTACGTTCTCAGCCTTCCTCTCTTGTCAGAAGGGTTGAAGTAGGCTTCTCCTATCAGAGGCATGGGCTCTGGGAAGCTGGCTTTGCACTGGCTAAGACCTGTGGCTCCCCAGTGGTGCCCGTGGAGGGAGCTACAGCAACATGACCAGAGTCCCTTGGGATGCATGGCTGCCCTTCCATGCCCAGTTCTGTTCCCTGTAGCATTTGCCACCTTCTGGGGATCCCTAAGTGGTAAAAGTCCTACTGCATGTCACTCCCCTTCTCAAGTGGGGGGATAAAGCACACAGCCCCACTGGTTATGTCTCAGTGATTCATGTTCTGTTATAACACGACCTTTGAGTTTGCAGCTGGGGATATAGCTGATGTGAAGGGCTCAGACCCTCTCTTCCCACCTTGCATGTCCCACCTCTTGTCTGCAATCTTACCCAAGTTCTCTGAAAATAAAAGATAAATGCTTGGAGGCCTGAGTACCAGGTCTTTCCCAATTTCTGGAATGTTCCTTTTTCTCAAAGCGAACAACTATATCTCCAGCTATCACCTTCCTGCAGCCCTTAGCCCTAGGCTAGAGTTTTTCACCTAACTTTTTGGATTTGATTTTGAGATCCTTCTGTCAGTGACTTGTAAGCTCCTTCCCAGCTGAGGCTGAGTTTCAGTGACTGGCACATGGTAAACTTCCACAATGTGAGTGAAAAGTCTGTGTGAGGGCTGTGGGGGATGGCTCGATTCAGTTCCTAGCAGCCATATGAGCTGGGTTAGGTGTGCTTCTGTGAGAAAGGAGGTTTTTTTTGTTTTGTTTTGTCTTGTTTTATCAAATGTAATTAGCTCAGCAAAGACTCTTATTTCCTGAACCCTTTCCCTCTCCTTTGTATGGATTAGATATAGTCACCACCTATATCTGAGGTAAAAGACAGGAACCATGTTGGCTCTGGTATGTTGCTAGCCGGGTGTGACAGACCAAACTCTAGCCAGGTTTCTTTTCTTTTTTTTTTTTTTGTTTTGTTTTGTTTTGTTTTTTCGAGACAGGGTTTCTCTGTGTAACAGCTCTAGCTGTCCTGGACTTGCTTTGTACACCAGGCTGGCCTGGAACTCACAGAGATCCGCCTGCCTCTGCCTCCCAAGTGCTGGGATCTAGCCAGGTTTCTTTCCGGCCTCTTCTTGATTAGGCCTCAGCCTTGGCCCACAAACACTTGATCAAACACACATTTTCTCACAGTTCAAGGCTGCATCGCCACAGTGACCCTATCTTTTTTCAAAATGCCTGGCTGAGAAAGCTTAGAGTTTCCAAAAAAAGTGGCCTTTGAGAAATGGATCCTTGTTTTCAAAGCAATGTTTTCCTGTGGACATTCCCTTTGCAGTTAATGGAGCTATGCATTTAAAGTTTGTGTGATTTTCCTGCCTGCATTTTAATCTTTAATGTAAAAGCGGATAACAAAACAAAAATCTGGAAAGTCCTGATGAAGGATAAGTTAGGAATTCTAATCAGAAAGTTGTACATTCTGATTTGCAGGGACAAACACACAAACATTCATGAAGAGTAGGAACACAGAGGAACAGAAATTTGGTGTGATTACAGGTACTAATTTTAAGAGACTTTTCTTAAAAAACAAAACAAAACTATCTGTGGGCTGGGATCAATTGGTAGAGCGCTTGCTCAGCATGCTGGGTTCCATCCCAAGAACCACAAAAACTGGGTGTGGTAGCACATGCCTAGAATTCCAGCATTTGGAAGGTGGAGGCAGGAGGATCAGAACTTTCTATTTTCTGGAATTTCCACCTATGAAGACGTGAATCACACACTTTTTTTTTTTTTTTTTTTTTTTTAAACATTTATTTATTTATTATGTATACAGTATTTGCTCTACATATATGCCCGGGCAGATCTCAATGTAGATGGCTGTGAGCCACCATGTGGTTGCTGGGAATTGAACTCAGAACCTTGGGAAGAACAGCCAGTGCTCTTAACCTCTGAGCCACCTCTCCAGCCCAATCACACACTTTTTAAAGCTTTCCTTCATTCCCCCGTGTAATTATCCTGGAGTCAGTACATGCGAACACATGCACCACAGCACACTCTTCTATTTTATTATTTGTTTTCATATACAAAAAGATAAAACTTGAAATTGTCCTAGATTTTTCCTCCTATTTTGTTGTGGGGGTGTGACTGCTTCTTCACACAGGGATGAAAAACTAAAATTAACATAGGAAAGAGGAGCAAAGATCCATTGCAAATGAATGAACTATGATACAATAGTTTCCAAAATTCTTTGGATACAAATTCTTTCCAAAATGTTTGTATTTTGCGACTGTAGTTACAGTGATGTCCACTTTGGGCCATCTTGAGTGTGTGTGTGTGTGTGTGTGTGTGTGTGTGTAATATATATATAAAACAACACACTTTAAAAATCTATGGAGCACTTCCACGAATTCGACTGTCGTCTTTGGGCTGGGACCAAGCTGCATTGTTTCAATTAGAGTGTGTGGCCAGGAGCACAGCTCCCTGCTTCTCAGTGTGCAGTCACATTGCATATATGGCTGTAAAGGTCACTGATGCACTAGTGGACTGGGTTATTTCTAGGTTCAACCATTGCACATGAAGCTGCTGCAAACACAATTTCTTGTGTAAGTACAGGTTTTCATTTCTCTTAGAAGTTATACTTGGAAGTGGAATTGTAGAGTCATTTCATAACTTTGTGTTTAATTGTGCTCCAAAGGGTGGAGTTTCAGCTGCCCACCAGCATGGAGGTTTCAATTCCTCCACATAGTTGACAACACTGGCTTGCTTGCTTGCTTGATTTCTTCTTCCTCCTCCTCCTCTTTCGGTTTTTTGAGATAAGGTTTTTCTAAGTAGCCCTGGCTGTCCTGGACTCACTCTGTAGACCAGGCTGGCTCCTCAGTGTTGGGATTAAAGACGTCTGCCGCCACTGTTGGCCTAATACTAGCTTTCTGTTGACAGTCACCCCAGCAGATAGGAACTGGATCTCATTGAGGTTCTGCTTTGCAATCCCTCTGAGAGCTGATGCTGCTAAGTTCAGTAGCTATTCACACATTTCTTTTTACGTGTAAGTGCTGTTTTTGTTTTTGTTTTTTACTAAGCCATACTTTATATATAGCAATACAGTTTCTGCATTAAATAACTCTATAGTAAAATAATCTAATGCAGTTTTAACAGAAGAAAACAGGAAGACTGAGGTTAGAAAAACTCCTCCCCCAAACAAATACGAAGTTACTTTTTCTAAGTTGGTCAATGCAGAAATATATTCAGTGACTAGTCATGCCTAATTCCTGTTGTACTGATGGTCAATAGAATTTAAAAGAACCATTATGAATTCAACTGTCTGGATAGCGAAGCAGCACATACATCCTCTGTGGAGTGAAGTCCATTCAAATCTTCATTTTGTAAAAACATTATTTCATTTTACATGTATGTGTGTGCCTAAGTATATGTAGTACTTGCATGCAGTGCCCATGGAGGCCAGAAGAAGACATCAAATCCACAGAACTGGAGTTACAGGCAGTTGTGATCTTCCTCAGGTGGGTGCTGGGAACCAAACCCTGGGTTCTCTGCAAGAACAGCAAGTATCCCTAACCACTGAGCGAGCTTCTCCAGCCCCCTTTGTTTTGCTGTTGTTGATTGAATAGGGTCATGCTACATAGTTCGGGTTGGCCTGGAATTCACTATGTATCCCATCTATCCTCAAACTCTATCCTATTGCCTCAGCATCACGAACACTGAGATTACAGGTGTACACCATCATGGTGGGCTCTCCTGCCCATTTCTTTTATATTGTAAATATTAATTTTACTTTATATGTGCAAGTGTTTTACCTGTATGTATGTATGTATGTATGTGTACCATGTATGTGCCTAGTCAGAAGAGAGGGTCAGAGTCCCTGGAACTGGAGTTACAGATATTGTCTGCCATCACGTGGGTCCTGGGAATTGAACCTGGGTCATCTACAAGAGTAATGGTTGCTCTGAAGCACTAAACCATCTCTCCACCCCCACCCACCCATTTCTACAACAGTCTTGAATGACAAAATGAAGAATGGACTAGTGGGCTACAATGAGGGTAGGGACTGAGGTGAGAGGAGAGAAGGATGCTGAGTTTAGCTTAAAAGACTGGCATGAACGATCCTGGTGGAGAAGCTCTGCTATGGAGTAAGATACTTTAGCTGTCATTAGTTGTCATAGAAATGCACATACACAACGAGAAGGAGAAAAGCCAGGGCAACCTGAATTACATTCATAGTTTGTATTTATGTTACTGTCTTAGCTATGGTATTTTACTATAATTTTATAAAATGTTACCAGTGGGTGTGGTGGCACACACCTTTAATCCCAGCACTCAGGAAGCAGGGGGAGGTGGATCTCTGTGAGTTCAAGGCCAGCCTGATCTACAAAGTGAGTCCAGGACATCCAGGGCTCTGTTACACAGAGGAAGCCTTGTCTCAAACAAAACAAAACAAAAAACAAGCAAACAAAAATCAAATGTTACCAATTCAGGAATTTGAAAAGTTATGGGATCTGTAAGTAATAAGTTTTATTACTTACCAGGGCATGTGACTATACAGTTATTTCCAAATAAGGTTAAGCTTAAAAATGCAAAAACAAAACAAAACAAAAACAAAAACAAAAAAACCCTTATCAGCTTCATAATGTGTATCTTCCCATATTGTTCTTAGTATGACTATTACACAATGTTCAAAGCTCAGCTCAGATCTTCAGTTCAAAGCAAAGCTCCAATCTCCTGTAGACTTCTGGGATTCGTATCAGCCCTACTGTTTCTTCTGCTGCCTCCATCTTATGTTGCCTACTTTGTGCCGCCTGTTCTGATTTAGATGGCAATTCACTGAAGGCACAGCTTTGCCTCCACACTTCTCTCCCCATATAAAAAGCACAGAATTGCTTTGTGTGCTGAGTCTGAATCTGGATGGTAAGCGTGGTCCTCACTTTGTTCATCTGTAAACTCATTAGAACTCCATTGCAGGTTGCCATTAAGGTTACATATGCTTCAACATGAAAAAGTAGTCAAGTGAGTAAACTAAGTAGAAGAATGATCAGAACTGTTTATTTCTCACTAACATTTTAACTGAAAGTAAAAACAATGAGCAGCAATTAAGAAGATTGGTAACTGCTCTCACAGAAAATCTAAGTTCACTTCCCAGTACTCACCAGGCAACGAGAGCATCCAAAACTCCAATTGCAGGGATATGGCGCCCTCCTCTGGTATCCATGGGCATTGCATACACATGCACAAGCCCACACTAAGAAGATACAAAAAACATACACAAGTAAAAAAAATTAAAGCTAAAAAATATAATAAAATAAAACAAGATGCTATGCCAGGAGGGGTGGCACACTTATGCAATCTCAGACTCGACTTGTCACTCATTTCTAAAATTAGTACAGGAAAAAGGAGCAAAGATCCACTGCAAATGAATGAACAATCAATGTTCTTCCCAAAATGTTAGCATTATGCAACTGTACTTACATGAGTGTCTACTTCTGGAAATTTTAGATGTGTGTCTTTTAAATTCTATTGACCATCAGTACAACAGGAATTAGACATGACTAGTCACTGAATATACTCCTGCATATGGAAATTTAGATGGGATTCATACTTTAGTGAATTCCAGGCCAACCTGAGCTATGTAACATGACCCTTACTAATATTTATATATTTTATATATATGTATATGTATATATATATAAATATGCTCTTATATACGTGTATGTATATAAATGTGTATATGTATATAAACCAGTATACTTTTCTTTTTTCTTTTTTTTTTTTTTTGGTTTTTCGAGACAGGGTTTCTCTGAATATCTCTGGCTGTCCTGGACTCACTTTGTAGACCAGGCTGGCCTCGAACTCACAAAGATCCGCCTGCCTCTGCCTCCCAAGTGCTGGGATTAAAGGCGTGCGCCACCACTGCCTGGCATTATACTTTTCTTTTTTTTTTTTTTTTTTAAAGATTTATTTATTATGTATACAGTGTTCTGTCTGCAGGTATATCTGCAGGCCAGAAGAGGGCACCAGATTTCATTATGGATGGTTGTGAGCCACCATGTGGTTGCTGGGAATTGAACTCATGACCTCTGGAAGAGCAGCAAGTGCTCTTAACCTCTGAGCCATCTCTCCAGCCCTATACTTTTCAAAGAATATGGAACATCTCGAATTGAGTGTCATCCTTGTGCAGGGATCATGCTAAACTTCTCTGTGTTGTTCCAATTTTAGTGTGCTGCCAAAGGAGTCATACCTCACAACAGAATAGGAGGAAAATTCTGGAACACTTAAGTTTTAATTTAGCTAGGAGGCTATAAGGCAGGGGCTTTCAAACTCAAGGCCAACATGGGTTATTGTCCTAATTGGGTTTCTGTTGCCATGTGATAAAAACACTAACCAAAACTGACCCAACCCGCGGGTCCTAGTAATTCGTGGGGGCGAGGAGGACCGCAACCTGAAAAAAGAATGGGCGAGAGAGGGAAAGGACTCAAGGAAGCAATTGCTTGTCAAGAGCCGTGTATTTGAGCTCAAAGTGCCTTTTTATAATATGTTTTACAAGGGGAGGAGGTGAGAGGGGCCAGGTGGTGGGAAAGTACAGAATCTTCTTGGCCTGTGCCCTGGACATTGTATGATCTACCCATTTTTCTCAGAAGACATGGTACACTGCTTTGAATCAATCTGTAACTGCCAACCCATTTTTCTTCAGAAGATACGATACACTGCTTTGAATCAATCTGTAACTGCCAACCTGGAACTTTGCGGTTGCCAGGCAGTATGAAGCTGCAGGGGACATTGTGCAGGTGGGGAAAGGTAGGGGGTGAGGGTGAGAGGCGAGGGTCTTGGCTTCTGACACAAAACCAACTTGGGGAGGAAAGGGTTTATTTGGCTCACAGATCAGGGTCCATCACTGAGAGAAGCCAGGGCAGGAACTCAAGGCAGGTGGGTTCTGGAGGCAGGAACTGAAGCACAGAACACAGAGGAGCACTGCTTACTGGTTTTCTCCCTATGGCTTGTTTATCCTGCTTTCTTACACCACGCAGGACCACCTGCCCAGCAGTGGTGCCATCCACAGTGGGCCTAGCCCTCCCAATTAAGGAAATGGTCCACAGACTTGTCTACAAGACAATCTGGTAGAGGTAATTCCTCAGTTGAGGTTCCCACTTCCCAGATATGTCTAGGCTTGTGCTAGTTGGAAAAAACAAACAAACAAACAAAAAACAGAAACAGACCAAAACCAAGCAACAACACAAAACATCCAGCAAAGCTACATAGCAAGATTCTGTCTCAAGACAAAACAAAATGAAATAAGAACAAAAGAAAAGGTTTGCTAAGCACTGATAGTCTTCAGTTCCTTTCCTGGGAGGAACTGCCACACAGGGCACAGCTCTCCAGTTAAACAAGCTCACACAGGTCGTTCCCCTCCCCGAATTTCTATCAACTTCTCAGTTTGTTTGGTCGCTGCCCAGTGATTAAAGTCCAACGAGGGATCCCATTTCAATCGCCCGAGGAGAGGGCCTGTCCCGTTTGTGGATGGAAGCAGGTGGGAATATTTAGTTATAGTTAGCAAATAGTCTTTTCTTGAAGTGTCATAATGACCTTTCAAAAAATATTAATCAAGTACTATGAATGCAGCTTCTCTGTCATCATGGGAATTTTGAAACTCTTCAGAATCGAGCTGAACCTTGAAGACCTCCCTAGGCACTAGATCCTCTCCCCACAGACCAGCAGATTCTGGAATGTCTCTAAAGCTGCCAGTGTTCTCTGCCCGTGGTGCAGGCCTGGTGGGTGTTGTGATTTCACTGATGATTGGGCAGGGTAATGCCGTCAGGCCATTTCTCCTATAGTCTCAGACATATTTACCCCGCCGAGAAAATGGAAAGGATTTTATTTTGAGTCAAAAAAACAAAGAATGGGACTTGAGAGATGGCTCAGTCAGAAAAGTGTTTGTTACCAAGCCTGAGGACCTGAGTTCAGATTCCCACCACCCATATGAAAAGCTCAGTGTGGAAGATGGCATCTTTAGTCCCAGCCCTGGGGAGGTGGGGACAGATGAATCTCTGGGGCTCATGGGCCAGCCTGCTTAGTCAAAACTGTGAGCTCTGGTTTTGTAAAAGACCCTGTCTTGGAGCTGGAGAGAATTTCAGTGGTTAAGAGCTCTGGCTGTTCTTCCAAAGGACCCAGGTTCAAATCGCAGCACCCACATGACAGTTTGAAACTGTAATGGCCAGACTTGGTGGTGCGCATGCCTTTAATCCCAGCACTTGGGAGGCAGAGGCAGGTGGATCTCTGTGATTTCAAGGCCAGCCTGGTCTACAGAGTGAGTTCCAGGATAGCCAGGGCTATACAAAGAAATCCCGACTTGAAAAACAAAACAAAACAAAAACAGACTGTCTCAAAAATAAAGTGGAACCAGCCAGGTATGGGCACACAAACACATACACAGATCTCTCTCTCTCTCTCTCTCTCTCTCACACATACACACACACACACACACACACACACACACACACACATCCCAAAGCATGACATAGCCTATATTTATTTTATCCTCACAATTATAAATAAATTTCCAAGTGTAGATGTTGAAAAGCCAGAGACCACGGAGAGTGAATGAGCCTTCATCCGGTCTATACTGCCTTGGGACTTTTGTTATAACAGTGTTTACTATGCTGCTCCTGGGAGAAGCCACTCTGCCCACCATTCGTTCACAAGCCAGCAGGTCGTCAAGGGGCTCACAGTCCACAGGGCAGGCAGGCTGAGCAGACTGTGTACCTTGCAAGGAGGCTTGGCACAGCACAAGTGGCTGCCATCCTGCCAAGCCTCCTATTTGCCAAGCCGTGGGCTGGCTCTAGGGGAAGGACACCTTTTCCTAGCATACGCTGAGCAATGTGCACTCCTAGGAGGCCAGGACAAATGTCCAGACTTAGGACTTATGTGATATATTCAGCGCTATAATGGAGATCGATATCTGTGAACTGTGCGGAGGAGCCGGTAGGTGAGTCTGTCTTCCAGGAAGGACTGAAAAGAGTGGCAAAGAGAAGGGACATTTCAGAAGGGCATTGGGAGGGGTACAGAAATTAGCCCAATGAAAGTAGTCCAAGAAAGACAAACAAGGTGAAGGGACTGGGGACCTGAAAATGCAAACACTCTGTCAAGAAGAATTTTCCAGGACAGGGAGTGGTTTTGGCTGCAGGAGGCGAGGTAGGAAGGTGGCAGCAGCAGATGGTGCAGGCCTTACAAGCCCTTCAAGGATTCTGTGCTTTAGTTTGTAGGTGTTGATTCTCGGACTTTTGTGTGAGCTGAAATATGTAGGTGTTGAAAAGCCAGAGTCCATAGAGAGTGAATGAACCCTCATCCTGTCTATACTGTTTCATTCTTTATAGCAACATATCAAATGATATATAATATATGATATATGATTTTGTGATATCTCTCACCAAGATGGTGGGTCACTCTAGACTAATCATTTCCCCTCTGAATGACTGCAGTCTATGTATGTAAGGAAGCATGTGCTCCGGGGCCACTTTCAATCATATGATGCAAGCATTCTAATTGTCCCAGCAAGAGTTTCAAGGTCCACTATGAAGATAATACCAGAGAATGGTCCCCATCCCCCACCCCCGTCCCCTGCAATAATAAACACATTACTTTTAAAAGCTGAGATAGTCTTAGAGTTGTCTGGGAGAAGGGAAGTTCTTTTCTAGAAGTTTTTTGGGCCTCTCCCTCTGTGCCTCATAGCAATCCCACGGTGCTCTTCACCCAGTGGCACTCAGTACCTTCCCTTCCCTTCTCTCCAATTCCCTCCCTTCTCTTCCCGCCCCTCCTTTTCCTTCTTTTCCTTCTCTCTCTCTCTCTCTCTCTCTCTCTCTCTCTCTCTCTCTCTCTGTCTCCTTTCTTCCCCCCTCCCTTCCTTCTTGCCTGCCTGCCTGCTTTTGTCTTGTTTGTTTTGCCACCTGGGCCTGGTCTCCTATATCTCAGGCTGACCTCAAACTCACCATGTAGCCAGGGATTGATTATCTTGAACTCCCTGATCCTTCTGCCTCTACCTTCCCAGGGCTGAGATCACAGAGGTGTGCAGTCATGCCTGGTTTTATACAGCAATGGGGCTCTGTGCACACCAGGCAAGCATGGCGTCAATCGGGGAGTGAGCCACATCCCCAGCGTATTCCTTACTGAGAAACAGCATACAGGGGTTCTTAGGGCTGGAGAGTCTCTCAAACTCCTCTGCAGGGGCTCTACCCAGCCTGTAATCGAGCAATGACTACTATTTTCTAGACTTTTGTAATTAGCGCTCTCAGGGATCTGAATGTTTTCCAGTATGCTTGGGCAGCCATAACAGGCTTAGTGACAACTCTGAAGTAACATGTGACAGACAGAAGGACTGGGGATCTTGAAGCTAGTGAAAAGTTTTTCTTGGTCCTAAACAGCTTTTGGAATATGCCAGTTGTAGCCTTCATTACATCATTTACTGACTGATTGAGTGAATATGTGGGGATGGGGCATGACTGCTGTGAGCAGTAAGAAGACACTCTTCAGGAGTTGGCTTTCTCCACCCTTTGGGTCCCAGGAATCAAACTTAGACTGTCAGGCTTGGTGGCAAGTGCCTTTAAATTTATTGCCTTTAAAAATGTGGCTCAGCCGTTAAAGGGTAGGCTCACAACCAAAAATGTGTCAAAGGAGGGCACGATGGGGGATATTTGACAGTAGACTAGAAACCACAGGCCAGGAAAGCAGCCTTTGATTGGCTGGGGAAATTCTCTTTTCGAGACAGGGTTTCTCTATGTAATGGCCCTGGCTGTCCTGGACTCACTTGTTGACCAGGCTGTCCTCGAACTCACAGAGATCTGCCTGCCTCTGCTTCCTGAGTCCTGGGATTAAAGACGTGCATCACCACACCCAGCTTCTTCACGTATCTCTTAAATATGCAAAATAGTATCTAAAGCAATCTCATTTATCAGTTTGGATCAATTTCATTTATCAGTTGGAGTCTTGTGATTTGGATGTGAAAGGTTCATGCGTTTGAAGGCTTCGTCGTCGGAGTTGGTGGCACTATTGAGAGGTGATTGGAGAGTTCTAGCCTCATCAACAGACTGAACGGAATATTAGGAGGTGGGGCTAGCTGGAAGACCACTGGTCTTGTGTCTTTGAAGGGCACACCGTTTGGCACTTTCTTATTTACTGTTGTTTCTTTGCTGTCTGTTTGGCAAGCAGCTTTCTTCCAGCATGCCCTTCTCTCCACCTTGGTGTCCTGCCTCACTTCAGGTCATGAGCAGGATGGTTGGTTGCTGTGATGGAGTGCGTTAGTGACTTTTCTTGTTGCTATGGCAAAATACCGTGACAAAAGCAACTTACAAAAGGATGGGTTTATTCTGGCTCAGGTTCACGAGTACAGCCCATCTCAGTGGGGAAGTTACAGCAGCCAGAACATGAGGCAGCAGATCAGATCACATCATCTTTGAAAAGTTAGGAAGCAGGAGATGCATGGTGGTGCTGGGCTGGCCTTCTTTTGTTATCCAGTGGGGAACCCCAGCTCAGGAATGGTACTGCTCACAGGGTGGGTCTTCCCACCTCAGCTAACTCAAAGGTTCTCTCAGGAGTTTGTCTCCTAGGTGATTTTAGACCCTGTTAACTTGGCAGTGGTAACCATCATGGGAGGCAGGGTGAGGGCAGTTCTGGAATCCAGAGATGGCAAGAACACACATTCTCCTCCTGAGCTTTTTGGAGGAATGCAGTCCTGATTTAGGACTGCACATCTTCGTTTGTTTTGCTTTTCAAGACAGGGTTTCTCTGTGTATCACTGACTGTCCTGGACTCACTTTGTAGACCAAGCTGGCCTTGAACTCACAGAGATCCACCTGCCCCTGCTTCCAGAGTGCTGGGATTAAAGCTGTGTACTACCATGCCTGGCTTGCACATCTTGATTTTGGATCAGAAAGACTAGTTTGAGACTGCTGACTTCTCTAGCTCTGTGAGAATATGTGGGATTTTTAGAGGCACTAGGTTTTTTGGTAATGGTCACAATGACAATAAGAAACTAATAGGTCAATCAATGTAAGTATAGATTAGCGCCAGTCTCTAGAACAGAGGTTCTCAACCTTCCTAATGCTTTTGCTGTTTAACACAGTTCCTCATGGTGTGGTGACCACCAATCATAACTACTTTATAACTGTAATTTTGCTACTGTTGTGAATTGTAATATAGATATATGACATACAGGATATCTCTGATATGTGATCCCTTTGGGGTCGCAACCCACAGGTTGAGAACCGCTGCTGTAGAGTGTTTTGTGGGTGACATTTAGTGCCCCTGGGCTTGTTTACTCCCATGGGGAATGAGAAATTAAGTTTCCTGATGTGCTAGAATGGTCAGACTGGTTGACCTCAGCTCCCTGGTTGTCTCCTGGTCTGGGAAATCTGACCTGACCACACTTCTAGGGGCCTTTTCTTGGTTGGGGTTGGAAGAATTCCAGCAGAGGTAGTTTATCTACAAGTTTATTCCAGGAAATTCTAGTAGGAATTTGAGTTGGGAGGAGGAAGCAGACACTGAAAGACAGTGACCATACTGTGGTGGGAGCTTTACTTCCTCAGGGACTCTGAGGACAGAGCTGTTTGCCTGAAGAGCAAGGTTGCTGAGGGCTATTACACTCCATCAGTTTCTTGAGGGGAAACAATTATTTCTCAGCTTGCACCAGTGGGTTTTTGTTGCTGCTGTACTTTTGAAAGAGGGTCTCACTATGTTGCCCAGGGTGGCCTCAAACTCCTGAGCTAAAATAATCCCCCTGCCTCAGCATCCTTTGTAGTTGGGACCAGTGGGGTTTTTTTTGTTTGTTTGTTTGTTTTGTTTTTTGAGACAGGATTTCTCTGGGTAACAGCTCTGGCTGTCCTGGACTCGCTTTGTAGACCAGGCTGGCCTCGAACTCACAATGATCCACCTGCCTCTGCCTCCCAAGTGCTGGGACTAAAGGCGTGCGCTATCACGCCCGGCTTTTTTTTTTTTCTTTTGTTTTTTGGTTTTTTTGTTTTGTTTTTCAAGACATGGTTTCTCTGTGTATCCCTGGATGTCCTGGACTAGCTTTGTAGACCAGGCTGGCCTCGAAATCACAGAGATCTGCCTGCCTCTGCCACCAGAGTTCTGGGATTACAGGTGTGCGCCACCACGCCCAGCTTGGGACCAGTCTTTTTTTATGATACTCTCTATGTGCCTTTCTTTTTTTTGTTTTGTTTGCGTTTCTCTGTGTAGCCCTGACTGTCCTGGAACTCACTCTGGAGATCAGGTTGGCCTCAAACTCAGAGATCTGTCTACCTCTGCCTCCCAAGTGCTGGTATTAAGGGCATGTGCCACCATGCCCAGCTCCTCTATTTGCCTTCTTTTAAGCATTCTAACATTACAGTGTCAGGCTTTGACCTCAGAGCCTCATTTGATCTTAATTACCTCCTTATAGCTTTTTTTTCTATATATAGTCACACTGGGGATTAGGCCTCAGAGGAATGTGGAGGAACTCTGAGTCCAAAGAGTATTTCTAGAGAATTCTTTAATCTTTACAGAATCTATCACCCCCTCCACCCAACCCCTTGCTTCACTGATCATCTGAATAATCTAGTATAGTCTCTTCAAGATTCTTATCCTGGTCACACCTGCAATTTCTTTTTGTGCCACGAAGCAGCACATTATTTATGTGTCCCAGGTGGGCTAAGAGGTGGACACTCTGAGACCATTCTTCAACCAAATGCAGTAATCCATAGTTGATCCTCCCTGCCTCCCTGCCTCCCTCCCTCCCTAAAAGGCTCCAGCTAAACCCTTGTATGATTGGAGCTGTCTGGAGAAACGGAACCTAAGGCGCAGGGACGTGGATGATCTCTGTGATCGTGGTGGACCTGGTGGTCAGCCACCAACTGTCAGAAAGCTGGGTACCAGCCTGCCTCCAACAAAGGGGGCTAGAAGTTTCTAGTGCTTAAGCTTTTTGTTCTTTGATGGTGCCACATGCTTTTGTCAGACATTCTCCCTCACATACACGTCATCTGTCATGACTGCCCCACAGAAAGGGTCCCATCCTGGGTCCCCTTTAATTATGCCCATCTGCCCCCTCTCACAGGCTGTGTGCTTGGGGCAGCATGTGGCTCACCCAGGTGTTTGCATAGGACGTCTCTGCTCTCCGTCCCTCTGTCCCGCTTTTACTTCTGTTGCTGTCATAAAATGTCCAGACGAAGCCGGGCGTGGTGGCGCACGCCTTTAATCCCAGCACTTGGGAGGCAGAGGCTGGCGGATCTCTGTGAGTTCCAGGCCAGCCTGGTCTACAAAGCGAGTCCAGGACAGCCAGGGCTGTTACACAAAGAAACCCTGTCTCGAAAAACCAAAAACAAAAAAAACAAAAAAAAAAAATGTCCAGACGAAGAAGAGCAGTGTAGTGAAGAGAAGAAATTTGACCTACAGTCCCCAAGTGCAGTCCATCATCGGGGAAGGGCAGGGCAGGGACTCAAGTGGTTGATCACGTTACGCTCACAGCAGAGAGAAGACAAGAGCAAATGGATTCAAGACAACTCTGGTCCACAGGCCAACCTGATCTCAACAGCCCCTCAACTGAGGTTCCCTTCTCAGGTGGGTCCAGGTTGTGGCGTGTTGACAGTTACAAACTAACCGTCTCTCACACCTTCCCTCCCACCTCTCTGTCTTCTGCCACATGCTGTAGGTTCCAAACAAGCTCTTCCTTTCCTCTGTGATGTCGATAGCCTGTCAGGACTTCCCCTCTGGATTCTTTCTTTTGTCCCTACTATCTGGAATTTTTACACATCATCTCACTTCCCCTCTGGATTCTTTCTTTTGTCCCTACTATCTGGAATTTTTACACATCATCTCATGCATTATATGTTAAGATTTTGGCGGGGCGGGGGGGGGGGGGGCTGGAGAAATGGCTCAGAGGTTAAGAGCGCTTCCCACTGGGTGCTCTTCCAGAGGTCCTGAGTTCAATTCCCAGCAACCACATGGTGGCTCACAACCATCTATAATGGGATCTGGTACCCTCTTCTACTGTGAAGGCATACATGCAGACAGAACATTGTACACATAATAAATAATCTTTTTTAAAGGATTTTTTTATTACTTTTGTTTATTTGGTTTGGGTTACTTTTTAAGGTAGGAACTCCCAATGTAGCACAAGCTGGCCTCAAACTCAAAACCTTCGTGCCTTAGGCTCCTGCGTGCTGGGAAGATACGTGTGCAACACTACTATGCCTGGCCCTGTGTCCAGTTTTGTGAGAAATTCTGCCCTGAAATTTTGGGAACACTTGACCTTAGTTTCTCAATTACGCTGACAGTTAAAAACAAAAGCTCGGATTCTTATTCTGTGTTTCTCACTCAGTTTGTACCTCTCGGAAAGTCACTCAGTAAATGCTCTGTGAGAACCTAGTTTCGTGCCAGGCACCTGGGAACCCTCAAGGATTCAGTGGGAGCACCTCCACCCTGCTCTCAGGGAGCCTGGGGGCTGATAATAATAAAGGGTGGGTCTTACTAAATAATCACATTTATGTGTGTTTAACTATAAGTGAAGATAAAGGGTCCTTAGTACAGCGACGTTTGTTTAAAGTACAGACCAGCCCTAGATTGGGAGTCCTGGAGAGAACCTTCCCCAAGGGAGCGCCCTGTGGACTGTGAGATGGGAAAGCGTGGGAGCTGGAGGTGAATGTGGCTGCGGGATGGGCTTAGTGAGTAAAGAGCTTGCTGTCCAAACATAAGGACCTGAGTTCAAGTCCTCAGCACCCACATAAAAAGCTGGCTGGGGTGGTGTGCCTATAACGTCGAGGTGAATGTGGCTGCGGGAGGGTCAGGTTGAAACTCACTGGAAGGCAGGCCTGAGCTTTAGCCTGCAAGCAGAAAACGCTCAGCAAGAAAGTGGTGACACTGCAGGCTGGTAACCATGTGGAAGAGAGACTTCCAGGAGAGGACAGGGAGCATAGCTATAGGGAGGGCAGTTAGGAGGCTCTAGACCAGCGCTTCTCAACCTGTGGGTCTCGACCTCTTTGGGGGTCAAATGACCCTTTCACAGGGGTTACCTGTTAGAAAATAGGGTTTCTGTTGTTCTAAAAACATTGGAAAACACAGATATTTGCATTGTGATTTATAACAGTAGAAAAATTACAGTTATGAAGTAGCAATGAAAATAATTTTATGGTTGCAGGGTCACCACAACATGAGGAACTGTATTAAAGGGTCACAGCATTGGGAAGGTTGGGAACCACTGCTCTAGTAAAAAGGAGACTCATGAAGGTCGCTTGGCTGGGGTGTTGGCCTATTGGCCGTAGAAAAAGGGAGAGATGAGGGGTTCTTAAAAACCACACAGTGGAATGTTTCAAAGACAAAACCAAGCTTCAAGGCAAATATGAGTTAGTAAGTGAGGTTTATGTTAAACAGGAACGACGTGTTTTTAAAGGAGGAAATGCCAGCCCCTGTGTATCTTACACCAGGGCCAAGAGCGTGAATGAGTCACTCTGTACCACGGGCTCAGATATGACCGAGGTGGCATCTTGGGGAAAGTTTACATAGTCAAGTTTATGTCCGTGGGTGGTCAACATTGTTGATACTTCTCCAGTCCAAATACCCCTGGCATTCTTTTGTGTCTGTGTGTGTGGGATGCGCTGTTTCTAAAACCACAGTGAAAAGGGGCTGACCTTAGGGGTGAGAGGCTTACAGTAAATTGGGAATTCTGGGAATCTCACCCAGGAATGCTGGCTTCTTCCCATACTTGTGACTGCCTTGTGAACTTTAGGATTTGGCAGTCAGTCAAACCAAACAGCTCCTGGCATAAGACTGAGTGGAATCCAGAACAGTCTCTTCTTCATGGCCTCCCATCTCTAAAAGGCATGTCTCACTCCTTCTCCCCTTCAGTTTAAGCGGATCCTCTTGTCAAGATTCTATCTGGACTCTTTTTTTCCTTATACTTTCTTCTGTTTGTGTGTGTGAGTGCAGATGATATGCGTGCATAGGTGCACATGTGTATGTGTGTGGATGCATGCCCAGGCATGTGGGGGCCCGAGGTTGACGCTGGGTATCTTCCCATACAGCTCTTTAGCTTATTTTTTGAGATAGGATCTCTCACTGAACCTGGAGCTCACTGACTAGCTAGACCGGCTGGCTAAAATGCCTGAGGCATAGCCCCCACCCCTCACCAGTTCCGACGTTATAGGCACACCACCCCAGCCAGCTTTTTATGTGGGTGCTGAGGACTTGAACTCAGGTACTTATGTTTGGACAGCAAGCTCTTTACTCACTAAGCCGTTTCCTCAGCCCCAACAGCATGCTTTTCTCTAACACAGCATACAGTCACTTTAGGGGGAGACAACAGCCAAAATTTCAGATTCAAATCTCTGGTCCTAAGCATACTGATGACATACCTGGATGACCTCACTAAACTCACTGGTTAAAGTCAGTGGAGCCTGTGGGCTACCCAATCAGATTGTGTCACAATGGCCCTCCCATCCCCCTCCCTCCCTCAGCAGAGGAGCGATTTGGGTGGCGAGTTTGTGTGCTTTGGGGATGAGGCTGAAGGCGTCCAGATAGGGAGCGTGGCCAGTGCACTCTGAACTAGCCCATTATTCTCTTTCAGTGATTCATTATGGAAAGGGGAAAGAATGAACAAGCAAGGTACTGCTTGATGACATCCAGCACACATCCAAGGGCCAGAACCTCGTAGCTGAGTTCTGCGCACGCCTGAGCCTTACCACAGACCTATTTCGTCATTAAAACCCATGGTTCTCAGCCTTGGCTACACTTTGACTCACCAAGTAGGCGGAGGTGGGTGGCATCTTTAGGAAACACAGTGGCGCCCGAATGCCCGTGGTAATGTTTTATCCATTGCCTGTGCCGTCAGTCAGTCCAGCTCTCCTCCGTCCGTATTTTACCTCACAGCCTGTAAAGCAAACTGTGGCTCACTTCAGTTCCATTCTATCATCGGTTTTCCTTGTCCAAACACACTTTCTTCCCCTCTCCCTAAATGACGTGATAATGATCAGCCTCCGCCTGTTTGAGACTAGCGTCTGCGTGGAGACTTTACCACTGGAGGCGTGGCTTTCATTACTTTCACCATCTGAGGACCAGGTCTGGGCTCCGGAGTTGTGTGCAGATTTTAGATCCTTAAAAACAGTCCGGGAAGTAGGACTTTGTGCTATCCCTGTTTGAGACGGGGAGGCTAGAAAGCTTAAGTGGCTCCTAGAACACCACCCAGTCCTGGAATCCACGCTCTCTCACTCTCCAATCCAAAGAATGGCTTGTCTGAATGTTTTTGAAAACAGCAAAAATCACCGCCACCCACTTACTTGGATGGTGGAGATTACAGAGACAGATGTGAAATGAATGCACTCAGAACCGACTACCCTGAGCCGCTGGAAGTCAGCTAAGTTGTGGGCGCTAGATGTTGCCATGAGTGTTTTGTTTTCACCATCTTGGGCTGCCCTAACAAGCACTACAGACTGGCCTGCTTGTCCAATACCTATTTTTCCCTCAGCTGTGGAGGCTGCAGATCCAAGGTCAGGTTCTGCAGAGAGCCTACCCACCGAGTTGCTGTGTGTGTGTTGGGTAGGAGGCAGGGACACAGGACAGGGCACAATGCCTTTCAACTCTCTCTACCTCTTTCAAGCACTCTAACCCTGCCTTACATGAAAGGGGGTGGCAAGGGAGGGAAATGAACGGCTTAGGAGCTCATTTAACCTTTACCACCTTACAGGCTTTATCAAGTTTCTATAGTATTTCTAGAAAAATTCTAATAGCTTACTTCTCTGCTGAGTCTCCGTTCCTTAAGAAGGCTGGAGAAGGGTGAAGGGTAGAGGCAGTCTTCTCTTTCTGTACTCTATGCCTGCCTGGTCTTCAGGAAGGTTATCCCCGAAGACAACTTCCCTTTAAAAGCCTTTCACCCTGAAAGGTGGTTATTTCCAGGGATTCCCAAGGAAAATGCCCCTACTGTCCCCAATTCCTTTTTTTGTTTGTTTGGGGTTTTTTTTGTTTTGGTTTTGGTTTTTTGAGACAGGGTTTCTCTATGTAGCCCTGGCTGTCCTGGAACTTGCTCTGTAGACCAGGCTGGCCTTGAACTCAGAGGTCCACCTGCCTCTGCCTGGTGCTGGAATTAAAGGCTTGCACCACCATCACCACCCAGCTTTGTCCCCAATTCTAAGGGCTCAGTTTGTCTCTGGTTTTACTAGACCGAACACAACCAGCCTCACCTAAGGGGTTGACATCCACACTGCAGTCTAAGCTCTATTCACTCTGCAGATCTCCAGTGTGGAAAAGGAAAATGCTTATCCCTGGAGTCACTTCAGACTCAGGTGAAGAGGATGTTGGGAAACAACACCAAGTGGAAGCCTATAGGCAGCATCCTCCCAGAGTTCCGGCAAAGGCTTAGCTCCTCCCACCCCACTTCACTCGATAATGTCCTTTCTTATTAAGTTGTTAGAAGCAGACCTCAAGAGGCCCTAATGGCAAGAATTTCAGGAAGCTTAAGATGCAGCTAGATCAGCAGACACTCCTGAAAAGGGGAAGGAGAGGGAGAGATGCAAGCTTAGTTTTATATTCTAGGCTTTTCAATGTCCTCATGCTAGACCAGCCTTGGATGAATATCTTCCTTACAGAGATTTGTAAAGATTAAACCACTTAATATAGCCGGGCGGTGGTGGCGCACACCTTTAATTCCAGCACTTGGGAGGCAGAGGCAGGCAGATCTCTGTGAGTTCGAGGCCAGCCTGGTCTACAAAAAGTGAGACCAAGCCGGGCGGTGGTGGCGCACGCCTTTAATCCCAGCACTTGGG
>CAJQZJ010000220.1:1068399-1109883 GCA_907164525.1 Lophiomys imhausi
CCCCCCCCCCACACACCAGGCACTGTCTGCCCTGGAGCTGCTGCAAAGGTCAAAGTGGAGAAAATATCCCGGAAATCACAAAGGGCCAGCCAACTGCAAGTTGACGAGAGAGCAGAGCTGGGCATATTTAATATTCACTTCATGGTTCTGCCATCAAAGGAGACAAGAGTGGGATCTTGACACAGATCAACATATTGAAGATTTAGGAACGAATGAATGAATCTTACCCAGAGGGCATTTTACACCCCCGCTTTGCTTCTAACTACAATACATTATATCCAAACATTGTGGTGATTAGTGATTTCCCCCAGTCTGTTAGTGATGGAAATGGGACACTCTCAGCTTCTCAAATTGATGATGGTTGCCTTCCTGTTCTCAGAAGAGGCACAGAAAAACTCAGCTGATTTAGAAATAGAACGCTCTGCCTTGAATGGCTATCTCTCTTCTTTTTTTTTTTTTTTTGGTTTTTTGAGACAGGGTTTCTCTGTTTAACAGCTCTGGCTGTCCTGGACTCGCTTTGTAGACCAGGCTGGCCTCAAACTCACAGAGATTCACCTGCCTCTGCCTCCCAAGTGCTGGGATTAAAGGCGTGCGCCACCACCGCCCGGCTACTATCTCTCTTCTTATAATGTAACCACATTACAGAGAAGCTGAAACAAAAATCAACCAGAATCCCAGCCTCTGAACATAACTCTTCACTGGCTTGCCCAATATAGCTTGGTCATTGTCTGTGAGCCTTGGCTGCAGGAGGACTAGCGAAAATGGACATAGAATCTTGTATTCTGTCTTCCCTAGACTTAGCATTCTAGCAAGCATTTCTGTTTTTTGGTTTTTTGGTTTTTCCAGACAAGGTTTCTCTGTGTAGCCCTGACTGTCCTGGACTCACTTTGTAGACCAGGCTGGCCTCGAACTCGCAAAGATCCGCCTGCCTCTGCCTCCCAAGTGCTGGGATTAAAGGCGTGTGCCACCATTGCCCGGGGTAGAATAGCAAGCATTTCTACATAGACTCCAAGTTTGTTACTGTGCATGTGCACATGCATGCACATGTATGTATGCGCATGTGGAGGCCACAAGTCAATGTCGGATGTCACCTTATCTTCTGAGATGGGGTCTCTGCCAACTCAGATCTCACTAGTGAGTTAGACTCATTGGCCAACAAGACCCAGAGATCCTCCTGTCTCTGCCCCCCACCCCTGAAGTGCTGGGGTTCAACCCGCACATAGTCACACCTAGCATTTATGTAGGTACTCAGGATACAAACTCAGCCCCTCAGGCTTGCCTGGAAAGCACTTTACCACCTGGGCCATCTTTCCTGTCCCCACGCTTATCACTTTAGTGCCAATATAGTATTCCATCATATACTGAGTGGTGATCCCGTTGGGTCAGGATTTAGGTTTTCTATTGGTTTTTATCTTGGTGCTATGGGTATTGTTACTTCAATGAACAGGTTTTGTTGTTGTTGTTGAGACAGGGTCTCTTCACAGACCCCTGGCTGTCCTGGAACTTACTATGTAGATCAGGCTGGCCTTGAACTCACAGAGATCTGCCTACCTCTGCTGGGTTTAAAGTCATACACCACCATATCTCACTTGAGCAGACTTTTAAATACAACATTTTGCCTTTTAAGATAACATCTCAAAAAATAGGTTTATTACCTCAGAGGGTATCGAAACTCTTCAGCTTTCTTACAGGCATATGTCTGTTGCTTTCCAAAAGGATTTCACAAATTATGCCACTGGGTGTGTGAGGTCACTGTGACCATCACAACAACATGTAGTTTTAAATAAAATTTTATTAATTAGATAAATTTAAATGCTACATTTTAAAAGATTTGCTTTTATTTATGTGAATGTGTGCCCACCTGTATGCAGATGTTGTGAGCCACCTTATATGGATGCTGGGAGCTGAATTCCAGTCCTCTATAAGAGCAACAAATGCTGGTAACCATGAATCTCCTCTATCATTCCCAGATGCTATCTTTTTAAAATGCTATTTTTTTTTTCGAGACAGGGTTTCTCTGTTTAACAGCCCTGGCTGTCCTGGACTCACTTTGTAGACCAGGCTGGCCTCGAACTCGCAAAGATCTGCCTGCCTCTGCCTCCCAAGTGCTGGGATTAAAGGCGTGCGCCACCACCGCCCGGCTGTAAAATGCTATTTTTATTTCCACAAATGAGAGAAAAAATTGAGCAGCCAACCCAGCTTCCCCTTTCCCCATCACATCCAGGGCTGAAAGACCTAGTAGAGTGGGTTGCACTGAATTAATTACATGCGTTGTTGGAACTCCCCAATAGACAGATTTAGTACTGTTGAACTTCTAAAGTAGCAACATAAGCTAATGGTACAAAAGGCATGAGATTGGCAGCATAAAAGTTACCATCTGATAACTGCCATCCACACTCAGAAAAGATTTCCCGGCAAACAGAATCTGGTGTGGAGGAAGGCAAGCCTCTTAGCTTTTCTATGTGTATCAGTTCCCAAGGGAACTGGACTGGAAAAAGACCACTCCAGTGTGCTTGGTTTTAAATTGCTCATTTGCCTGAAAGAAGTGATGTGAAATTTGTGATTCAGAGTCTTGGAAACACTCAGATGGTAGAAATAATTATAATTAGGAAGTCTTTTTCCATAAAAAAAAAATATAAAGCCAAGGGCTAGTGAGATGACTCAGCAGGTTAAAAGCCAAGAATGATGGTCTGGTGTGTAGTTGGTAAAACTCTTTGTCCATTCCGTAGGCTGCCACTTTGTCTGAATGATGGTGTCCTTTGTCTTAGAGAAGATTTTTAGCTTCCTGAGGTCCCATTTATTAATTGTTGTTCTTAGTGCCTATGCTATCAATGTTCTGTTCAGAAAGCCTACACCTTTCTTTCCATTACTCAGAACAGGGTGGAAACAGGAGAGCCAAAAGTTCAAGGTCATCCTCAGTTACATAGCAAATTTGAGGGAAGCCTGCACTACATGAGACCCTATCTCAAAATAAAATAGAGCAAAATAAATGAAAATAATGGAAAGTGAAAAAAGGACTCCTTATTACATCTAAATGACATATGAAACAATACTCCTGTGGTTTTTATTTTACACACAGAATCTGACTCTAAGAAGCTAAAAGTCGCCGGGTGTGGTGGCGCACGCCTTTAATCCCAGCACTCAGGAGGCAGAGGCAGGCAGATCTCTGTGAGTTCAAGGCCAGCCTGGTCTACAAAGTGAGTCCAGGACAGTCAGGCCTACACAGAGAAACCCTGTCTCGAAAAACCAAAAAAAAAAAAAAAAAAAAAAAGAAGCTAAAAGTCAAGGCGGGCATAGTGGCATACACCTTTAATCCCAGCAGTCGGGAGTCACAGGAAGGCGGATCTCTGTGAGTTTGAGTCCAAGCTGGTCTACAGAGTGAGTTCCAGGACAGCCAGGGCTACATAGTGAGTCCGTGTCTTAAAAAGAAGAGGAGGAGGAGGAGGAAGCAGCAGCAGCAGCAGCAGCAGCAGCTGAGGACCTTGTCCTAAGGTCACATGGCTCAGAAATGACGACAAAGTTACTCATGTCTTTGTACTTCTACCAAGGAATCACCCTTCTAGAATATTTTCTTTTTAAAACTTATTTATTCATTTATTCACTTTACATCCGGATTGCAACCCCCTCCCTGGAAGGCTTGGCCTTCCAGAATCTTAACTTGAGCACAAAGGCTTAAACTCACTGAGGCTGCCAGGTGGATCTAGGCAAGACAAGAACCAGGTGGGTGCCGACTGTGAACAGCAGGTGGCGGCAGTGTCCTTGGTGTTCCAGGCTGTGCCTCAGTCCTGGGAAGGCTTGGATAACTTGTGAGCGTCTCCCACCCCCCACCCCTCTTCTCTTAAGCTGGGTGGGCCATCCCCATGCATGTTCTCATGGTCCCAGGCAATGAAAGAGTGGAGGAATTCGCAAAAGAAGAGCCAGCTGGAGAGATGGCTTGGTGGTTGAAAGTCTGGCTCTTGCAGGTTTTGGTTCCCTGCACCCAAGTCAGGAGGTTCACAACTGTCTGTAACTCCAGTTTCAGAGGCTCCTATGTCTCTAGTCTCCAAGGGTTGTGCACATACCACCTGCATACATGCACATAACTATACACAAATATTTTCAAAAAGGCTCAACATCGACATTTTGATGGAAAAGGTCCTGTCTCGAAGGCTAGATCTCGGTCCTTCCTTTTCCTACCCTCTCACTGCACTCTGAGTGGATCCCGGTCCTTCCTCATCCTACCCTCTCACTGCACTCTGAATGCAAATATCAAGCCCATGGAATAAATGACAGAGGAGGACACTTAGGTTGGTGGCAGAGGAAGAGAGATTTGCATGAGCTTCAAAGCCAGACAGACTGGAAATCAGACTTGGCTGAAGTATTTGTGCAAATTACTTAATACCTCAGTTTGACTGTTAAATGGTGATATTATAAGTTACCATGTGGATTTATTATAAATATTAAAAAAAACCAGAAAGACCATCTTATAATTATTTGGAGGATGCCTTAAGACCTTTAAAATGAAGAGGACTGAAGAAACAGCTGAGCAGTTAGGAACATTTGCTGTTCTTCAAGAGGACCAGAATTAAATTCCTGACCTCCACAACGTGCTGTGGCTTGGATCCCAGATAAATAGATAAGTAAATAAACCAACACATTCAATAATGGAGTTGTTAAAAAGTGTGTAAAGAGGGCTGGAGAGATGGCTCAGCGGTTAAGAGCACTGGCTGCTCTTCCAGAGGTCATGAGTTCAATTCCCAGCAACCACATGGTGGCTCACAACCATCTACAATGAAATCTGGTGCCCTCTTCTGGCCTGCCGATATACCTGCAGACAGAACACTGTATACATAATAAATAAATCTTTAAAAAAAAAAAAGAAAGAATTCAGAAGCAGTCAAAAACAATTTTAGATAAGGACTAGAAATGACCAGAAAAGTAGTGTCTCATGTAGAAAAAATTTTTTTAATATTTTTTAGCCAATTTTCTATTTAACAATTTTCAATTGTTAAAATATTACTGTTTAAGTTGTTATAACTAAAAGAGATAAATTTGATTTTAAAATGTCCTCACTAGGGAGGCAGAGGCAGGCAGATCTCTGTGAGTTTGAGGCCAATCTACAAAGTGATTCCAGGAAAGCCAGGGCTATTATACAAAGAACCTTGTCTTGAAAACAAAACAAAACAAAACAAAAAACCAAAAATGTCTTCAGTGAATTAATTGTTCAACAATTGACTAAGTTGATAATTTGGTGTTTGGTTACAGTGATTTTTTTTAATTAATTAAGTTTTTAAATGATTGTGCATACGTATGTGGTCTGGGTGAATTTTGTATATTCCATAGTAGATACAAGGTACATACAGACCAGACCTTCACAGAGGTTAAAAGGTATCAGATCCCCTGAAACTGCATAAGCCACCTTATGTGGGTGCTCGGAACTGAATCCAAGCTTTCTAAAAGTGCAGTAAGCGCTCTTAATGTTTGAACCATCTCTCCAACCCATGTTTGCACTGATTTTGGCAAATGGACTTGTACTGATTGGACATGGGGTGGCACTCAATGTACCCGCACACTAGCTGAATTAATTAATACACGAGCAGATGAATTAGAGGACTCTTGTCATCAGTGAAATAATCTTTCTGTATTCAATGACTTCATGTGATGTCAGCATTTTAAGAGTCCTGAAAGCTTTTTGAGTCATGAAAACTGCCTCCCCCACATCCCTACCCACAATGTACTCTCTGCTTGCTTTGAGGCTATTTAATGAGAGTCGGTGATTCCCTGAAGACTCTCAGGGCCACAGCTTTCTGCCAGAGAAGGCAAGCCTGACTTCTGTGCTCACTCACCATACAGCACAGGCCTGGGCAGCTTTACACTGAGTTGACTCCTCACGATTGCTCAGGGATAAGTCTGAGGTCTGCCCTACTTGTCCTTAGCTCGGCTATAGAAACTACACAGTTCCCTGGGATCAGGAAAGTGCTGGACGGATGACAGTCCATCCTTATGAAAATCAAGCTCGGTGATGGAGGGGTTCTTAGAGGCCAGGGAGTCCAGCAGGAGGAGGATCAAACTCCAGTCTCTTGTTTTTCTGCTCACTAACATCCACAATAGACAGGAACACCTGTTAAACTGCGTTCCCCAAGTCACGCCAGCGAGGAACAGGAAAAGTCTAGTGGCTTTACCAATGCCTGCACTGTTCACTTCAGGGATGAAGTCATTGCCTGGAGTCAGTGGAGGGTGAGGCAAGAAGGGGAAGCTCAGATCCCATTGGGCTAGGTGGAGACCACTCCCTGCCTATCTCCCTTTCCATCCCTCACAGCTATACAGTCAGTCTGCTGTGTAGGGGTAAAGGGAGCCTGCTGGCCACATTGAAGAGAGAGGTCTAGGTGGGGAGGGTGGGAAAAGAGAGAACACAGCTGGGGTGGCAGGGATAACAACAGCCCAAGCCTGAGAATAGCCTCAAAGACAAAACAAGAGGGGTTGGGGAGAGGCGTGCCTGGGAAACACTATTTACTATCTGTCCTCTTCTCAAGCCTAAGAATGAAATCGTTAGAGGGAGAAGAAGACATCCTTCAAAGGACAAAGAGCCTGCCAGCCTGCTGTCAGTGTCGAGCCAGAGTCAGAAGTCATCATTACAGGTGACACTGTCAGGCAGTGGCCCAGGTGCTTGGCCTTACCTAGGCCATTTGCTACCAGCCAAGCAGTGAATTAGCACCAGATCATCTTGTGTTCGTTCATTCATTCTGTTGTTTGTTTTCTCTCCCTTCTTTCACCTCTCTCTCTCTACTATATATATATATATATAGTGTGTGTGTGTGTGTGTGTGTGTGTGTGTGTGTGTGTGCATGCATGTATGTCACCCCCCTCCCCCATTTCTCTGCTCCATCAACCCCAGGGGAACCTTACTGGAACAGCTCATCACACTGGTGGCAAGGTGCGCTTTCCTCTAAGGAACTTTCCCACGGGTCATGTAAAAGCTCATCCCCCGAAAAACACTTCCAGTTTGGACTGGAGAGATGGCTCAGCGGTTAAGAGCACTGACTGATCTTCCAGAGGTCCTGAGTTCAATTCCCAACAACCACATGGTAGCTCCCAACCATCCATAATGAAATCTGGTGCCCTCCTCTGGCCTGCAAGCATACCTGCAGACAGAACATTGTATTCATAATAAATAAATAAATCTTTAAAAAAAAAAAGAAAAAGAAAAAAGAAAAAAAGCCACTTCCAGGTTAAAAGTATTTAGATATGAACAGACTCTTCCTGGAAGGTTCTGAGGCTCAGCTAATCCAATTACCATGCGGCTATGGAGTCCCATGGAGTCCTCAGATATCTGGCTCAATGATGTCTGACCCCCGTGTCAGTACCTGTACCTGGGTCCTGCTTCAAGACTGTTGCATGCCCATAGGCCATTCTAATAATGGAATCCACTTTCAGTATCGTATCTGGCATACTGAACACACTCGCGTTTTACATTAACTAGAAAATGTTTACTGCGGAAAAGAGAAAAAAGATCTTATAACCCCTTTTGTAATCATGTTTCCACTTTTTCATGTGTGTGTGGCATGTGCATGTTTTTTTGCACGTGTGTGGAAGCATATGTGTGCACAACACATGTGGAAGCCCAGGGTTGATGTCAGGGATCACCCTGCATTGCTCATCTGACTTACTGAGTTAGGGTCCCTCCGTCATACCCAGAGCTGGTTGGTGTGGCTGGTCTTGCCACCAGCTTGCTATAATGATCCCACCTCTACTTTTGCCAGAGAACCAGCATACCCACTTGGCATTTATGTTGGTTTCTGGGGATTTGAACTCAGGTCCTCACATTTCCTCAGGAAGCATTCACTGCAGAGCCAGGTTCCCAATCCCAGAATCTTACTATTTATTCTCCCTTTGAAATAGTTAGGCTGCACATATTCACTTCCTACCCAGGTGGCCGGATTCTCCAGGCTCTCTCACACAAGCACAGAAGTCTGAAAAAGCAAGAAAAAAGTCAGACCTTAGCAGTATTTCCAAACAGAGAATTTAGAGGTTGCTAAAGTTAAACATGAATGGGGTTGACATGGTCACATCATGTTTTCTGGACACTTAATTAAAATGCCTCAGTTTTCATTTCACTCCTCTCTTATATTTTAGATATATTTATTATTTATTTATTTATTGCTGTGTGTCTCTTGTGTCTTCCCAGGGTTTGGCCATAGCTCATGACTGGGGAGCCCTGTGCCAGAGAACCGACTGATCAGACGGTTCTGCTTGTGGATATTGACAGCAACTGTCAAGATTTTGGCCTGTTCCCCACCTCCATTCCAGCGCATTTCTGATTCCTTGTTCTGCCTGTCCCTGCGGCAGGTTTATCAAACCTGGTCGCAATGCTTTACCCTTTCATGATTGCACTGGACATATCACACAGCTGGCAAATGGACAAAGTCCAGGACATGGGCAGCTGTCACTCTGCTAAGCTGGCAACCTTTTGCCATGTGGTCGGCTCCACCCTTGCCCACTCAGTGTCTGAATTCTCTCTTGCTGCGCCTTCCCTCATTCTGCACCTCCCAACCTGCCTGTGCCCACAGCACGATCACCCTGCTCAGGATGGTTTTTCAAGGGCCCTGGCTACAGGGTGCACTTCTCCCTTCTGGACACTTCTCTGTCGGTCATTCTGCTACCCAGACCCTGACCCTTGGATCTACAGAATGATATTATTCTCCATCTGTCACAGGCATAGCTGCTGCCCCTCCTCTCCCTCAAAGCCCTGAAGCAGGAGCTGCCACCGCAGATGTCCCAGGACAGGGACTTCCCCAGCTGTTGGGGTGACACTCTTGTTTGTCTTTTGGTGGCATGCTCCCATCCACGAGACTATCGAGGTGGATGTGGGTTCCAACTCATTTCACCTGCCTCTGGACTCCTGAACTCCAGCCTCACAAGGCGGATTTGTATCTCCTCCATACTCTAAGGAGTCGGGGTGGAAAAGTCCTAACTAGGCCCTGGGCCTTGGGTTCACAGTCCTGGGCTTTTTAAGGCCTCTTTCCCCCTCACTGCCTTTGATTACTGGACTTTTCCTCACTTTGAATTTCCTTCAGCAAACAGAGCCTAGCTGCTTGCTGAAAGCAAACAGAGCCCTGGAGGATGAAAGGAAGGGGCGGTGGGGGGAGGGTAGGGCAGCTTCTCTACCTATCTATGGAGGAAGGGCCTCATAAAAGCAAAAGTACCCAGGGTCTATAGCAGACACAGTATGGCCCTATCTGACAGGCAGGATCTACTTACAGGATAGGTGTGCTACTCAGGGGACAGAGCTGAACACAGTAATAAAGAGCTAATTGAGAAGCTGGTTCTATCAGCACAGGCAGCCTACAGTGGGTCCAAAGCTCTGTTCTCTTGGGCAATTTTTTAAAGCAGAGAAGCCACTCAGGGTGTTTGTATTTGTTTTTCTTCTGAACAGGAAAACAGCAGAAAGTTTTGGCCTGGCTTCAGACCGTACCTGTTCTTCAGAGCCAGTGGGCACAGAAACACTCCCATTCTAGTTTTATGGGGACTGGGAAGCACAGCCAGGGCCATGTCCAGCAGGAAGGGATTGGCTCTTTGTTGATGGAAATTTGGTTCCTTCTTTGGATTCCACAGCTCAATTCAAGGGTTCCTGAAGGACATCTGGATAGCCCATCAGAAGGACCAGGACCTTTGCACTGTTCACCTTCAAACCAACCACTCCTACAGCCCCTCCCTTGTCTAGCAACTCCCTCATTCTTAGTAGTAAAGAGCCCAAGACAGCCTCATGCTCCAATCCCAACTCTATGGCTTCCTCTCCCTGTGTCCTTCAGTGTGGCTCTCAGTTAAAATGGGATAATATTACTGATTCACATCATAGTTGATGCAAATAAATTGTGCTAAGTAAAACCATGGAACTCTGGGAGCTTAGGGTTGTCTGCTTGGTAGCAAGGTCTCAGGGGATGTGTCTCAGAGCTGGGTTCATGTGCTTTTCAGTCATTGACCCTAGCTAGAGCAAATATGGACACAGGACAGCCTATGCTGCTTCCTCTGTCTGATATAAGTAGATCCTCTCTTTGTCTCTGTGTGTGTGTGTGTGTGTGTGTGTGTGTGTGTGTGTGTGAATGCAGGGTTTATGTCTATAGAATGCATGCACATGTGTGTGCAGGCGTGTGTGAATGTGGGTACATGTGGAGGTCAGAGGAAGTCAGGTATCCTACCTGCTCTATACTCTCTGCCTCCCTCGGGGTCTCTCATTGACCCTGAGCTAGGCCTGTGGTTCTCAAGTTCCTGTGACCCTCTCTGAAGTGCTGGGGTTCACAGGCCTGTGTGAGCACACTCAGCTTTCTATCCTTGCATGGCAAACACTATTACTCACTAAGCCGTTCCCCCAGCCCCTCTATTTTCCTTTCTCTTTTCTTTTAGATGGCTTGGTCCCACCCACCAATTATTTGCCTTCCTAACCTTATATGCAACCTCATTTCCACCAGCTATGAGAAGGCAGACAGAGGAGCCTCACAGGAAATGCTCTGAGTATGACGTTAGGAAGCCCAGATCAAACACAAACCCTGCTGCCCCTTAGCTGTGAGATCAGCCATCTGGTCTTTGGCTCCACATCTGTAAAATCAGGCCTGTCTTCCAGTTCTAACATCTTTGGTGATTTTATGATTCCGGGCAACTTGGAGAGTTTCTTCGCCTCAGGAAAAGATGAGGATTCTTAGTCTAAAGGCATGTCATGAAATATACTCCATCACACCCTGAAAAATGGTGAAACCATCACTGCAGGGCAGGCAGAACATCCGTGGCCTTCCACGAACAGCCCTTATCTCACACGTTCAAGGTAGAACTGACTTTGAAATTGTCCCTCAGTGGGGCTGGCACAGTTGATAAAAAGCTTGCTCTGCAAGCATGAGGACCTACATGTAAAAAGGCTGGGTATGGTAGAGAGTATCTGTATTCCTAGCATTGGGGTGATAGAGACTGAGGGATCTTTGAGGACTTGCTGGGCAGCCAGTCTAGCCGAATTGGTGAGCTCCAGATTCAGTGAGAGACCCTGTCTCCTGTCTCAAAGAAGAAGGTGGAGAGAAATTGATCTCTGACCAATACACACACCTGTACACACATGAACACACACACACACAATTCAGAGTGAAACTAGAAGGCTTGCATACCTCTCCTCACCTGGGAAGTCTCATAAATTCTTGTGTTGTGACATTCAAAGTGAAAAAGGAAAAAGAGAGCTTCAAGTCTCATACCAGTGAGACCAACAAAATCCCTCTGTCAAATCCAGGAAAATCTAGAATTCCAAAGAGCCACAGGTAATCTCCTGACTTCGTCAGCTTCCTCCACCAAGGGTGATAGATGACTTAAACATCTTGTGGTGGCAACTAGGCCCTGGTTCACTCTCCTTAAAGTTGTATAGCAGCAAGTGTGTGTGGACTGACTTCATGCCGAGAGTTGGGGCTCACAATCCGAGAATGTGCCTTCTGAGATCTCTGCCACTTGCCTGTTTCCTCCCCAGTCCTTACAGTATGGAAACTATTTAGTACAAACAGATGATTTCCTAGGGCTAGTATTGGGATTACCCAGAGTAAATCACTTCCTTCTCTGCCCCTAGGGGAAATCTGTCTCTTGCTTGGATCATAATTCAAACATTCTGCTTCCCCTGTGCCGAGACACTGGGATTAAGGTTGGAGTGCACCTGGGCCGATGGGCCTAAGCACCAGGAGTTATGAGCCGTGAACAGACAAGATGAGGAGACATCTGCAGGGACACATCCCTGTCTCCAGCAGGCCTCTCCCCGGGCTCAGAGAGAGTATATTCCCATTTCTGTAAACCTAAAGAATCATCTAAACCACAAATATAAAAATATCAAAAATACTACTCTATTAGTGAGACTTCTGTTTACATGTAACGCTCTGCGAATCTATTTATCTCCTGACATGAATTGGCTTCCCTACCAAAAAGACATTATTATCCCTTAGTGGTTTTGTAACAAAGCCTGGGACATGTTGATTGGATACAGACAGGAGTCAACAAACACAAAAAATTAAAAATTAAAAAAGATTATGCGTATGTGTGTGTCTTTGTGAGTTTATGTGTACCACGTGTGTGCAGGGGTGCCTGCAGAGACTGGGTGGGAGGCTTAGATCCCCTGAGCTGGAGTCATAGGTAGTTGTGAGTTGCTACATAGGTAAGTTCTGGGAACTGAACTCCGGTTGTATTCGTTTTTAGTCCCTGAGTCATGTCTCTAGCCCACAGCAAGTTTTATTTTTGTAACATCAGATAGTAAATACTTTTGACTTTGTGAGCATGAAGGTTTCTGTCATGAGTACTCGGCTCTGTCTAAAGCAGCTGGAGAGACTAAAGAATGAATGCATTGTAATAAAACTATGTTTAAACATGGAGACCAAGTTTGCATACCTTCATGCATCAAAAATGATTACTTACTACTGTGTGTGTGGGGGGGGGGGCACGCACACATGTGCACCATCTCCAGGACCAGTTCCAGCAAATTATCCTCCAACCTCCACACACATATTGGGCATATGCACACAGAAAAGAGAGAGAGAAAGAGAGAGGAGAGACAGAGAATGAGAGAAATAAATAAACAAACAAGAAGACCTCTCACTAGGCCCCGCCTCCTAAACACTCTGCCACCTCCCAGCAGCACCACTCGGAGAATCAAGCCTTTAACATGGGCCTTTGGAGGAAGACACTCAAGATCCAAACAGTAGCCGGGCCTTTCCATGTAATAATAGATTCTTCAGTTTACCAAACAAGCATTTCTGAAGGGTGTACTCTTGCCGGGCACTGGGTTAGGCGGTGTGCCTTCTAAGGTGACTGAATTCTAACCATAAGGTAACAGGATTCTCAGAACGCTTCCAGTTAGGTTAGCAAGTCCCTTCTGTTACTTTAGTTTGACCTTATTTGCTAACAGTGAGGCACAGATACTGTGGATGAATGACGCAGATGAACAAAGTGTGACCACAATCAGAGGAGGAAATGAAAACTCCCCTAGTCCTGGGATTACGAGTGCATATCGCCATGCCTAAATCCCTGTGCTTGACTGCTGAGCGGCTCACTGACTGAATCGCCTGCTATCTCCCAATCTTTTTTCCCCTCATTGTCTTAGGTCCCCCCACCCCCAGTGTCCTCACTACAAAGCCATATAAAAAAATGCAGCTCTGCGGTGGTAAATTGATCTTTCAGTGCTCCCTTTAATGTCAGAAGTGAGGCCAGGGTCTGTCCCTCTGGCTCTGTGGAGACGGCAATGTCCTAGGTTGTCTTTCTGTTGCTGTGACAAACACTGACCGAAAGCAGCTCGCATGGGAAACCATCCATTTGGTTTTCATTTACCAGCCATCATCAAGAGAAGCCAGGGTGGGTGCTCAAGGCAGGAACTGAAGCACAAACCATGGAGGAACACTGCTTCCTGGCTCACTTCCATGGCCTGCTCAGTTTACTTTTTTATACAGCCCATGACTACTAACCCAGAGGTGACTTTGCCCACTGTGGGCTGGGCCCTCCCACACCACCCAGAAATCCAGCAAATACCCCAACAGACATGCCCGCAGGGCAATCTGATGGAGGCCATTCCTCAATGGAAGTTCTCTCTTTCCAGGCGACTTTATCAAACTGACAAAAACTAGCCAGCACAGGCAGTGACCCTCCATGTAGGCAGCAGGGGTGCGAGCCATCTTTAGGAAAGGTGGGGAGACTGTACACTCACATAGCTATTGTCCTAAAGATTTCTAAAGTGCCAACTATCCTATTCCCTGGCTCTCTCTCGGTGGAGAATGAAACTGAAGCCCTATGACAATAGAGTGAAAGGAAAGATGTTCCCTGGTGTCAGATAGCCTGGACAGCCAGAGGGAAAAGCACAAACCAGATGCTTGGTTTTACTCCTTGTGCTGGCCAGGGCATGGGGGGGGGGGGGGGGGGGGGGGGGGGGGGGTAGGGGAACCATAGCCTGATGTATACCAGAAATATTTGCAGGCAAAAAATCCAAATCAAACCAAAACAAGAAAGCCACAGCCAGCTAAGAACCTCAAGGTCCTGCTGTGTACAACCTGCTCAGACTGAGAAAAGCCTCCCTTCCTCCTGTTAGCTCCATTGTATACGGGCTAAAGCAGAGGCTGTAGCGGACATGGAACCTTCAGACTGCTGAAGATTTCAGCAAAGGAGTACCAGGATGCAATCATCTCCAGTAAATATTCTAGTGCCTTGGGCAAAGTTCTAGTGTCCGAGTTAGCCAGAGAACTGGGTTTTCAGAGTGTCATTAAGAAGCTGCCAGGAAACCTAACCCTGAAGGCAAACCCCCATCATGCCCCAGGAGAGACACTGGAGCTAAGAGGCTGTCTTTTGGATGCTGCAGGAGGAGGTAGCTCTTTGGAGAGCCCCGGTTTTGTTGTCACTTGGGGGGGGGTCACTCAGGCCCTCCTCTCCCTCCTGCGGTCGGATGGATTGTCTGTGCTGGTCACTAATACTGGCTTTCAGTCCTGATGGGCAGTGAAGCCCTTGTTTCCTTGTGATTTTAGGGGAAGATAAGAATTAGTCACAGGGATAACTGGCCACTGCACTGACCCAGCCTGACGGGGCGCCCTGGACAAATGAGCAGCCATGGCAGCTGAGTGGGTGAGTAGGGGGGAGGTGAGGGGCATAGGGGGGAGGGGAGGGGCATAGGGGAGAGGTGAGGGGTGTAGGGGGGAGGTGAGGGGCAAGGTTTTCTTTGAGGCCTGGGGAGGGTGATTCTAACGGCCCATTACAGTGATTCAAGATGCAATTGTGTTTAAGCTACAGCCCCGGAAAACTGCCCATCATTGAGCTTGCTGTGTTGGCCCCTGCCCAGAATTCCATGGTGCAGGCATTATATTATTATTATTCTCCCCCACTTTGCAGGTGGAGAGATAGTTAGAGAAATTGTAAGTGGCAGAGGTGACTCAACATTCTGGTTTTACTTCAAGATCTAGGTTTTTGCTTACAGTCTGTGCTATCTTCTAAGGAACATGGCTTACGTTTCTTTGTGGCTGCTTCCTCCTTCTGTCTCTGTTTATTCTCTAGCAATTAAGGGTCCTCTCCAAAATAAGGCCCTTGTCTGAGCCCAGTATCACATTTCTGTTAACTCTGGGTTTAGACAAGAGATACAGGATAGAATGGATGGGCTCAGTGAGCAAATAGCTTAAAAATCAAGTTTTCATATTTTCTTGGGCATAAAGCAGAGGAAACAAGGAGAGAGATGGAAAGAACATGGGAGCCTAGAGGCCCTTTAAAAATTTTTGGTCATTTTAATAAAATTATTTCTCTTTTCATTCCTCATTTGAAGTTTATGCATTATAGATGTGAGCCTTTTTTTCCCCAAATTCAAGGCTCTGGGCAAGCTAGGAAGGAACTCTATCCCATCTCTAGTTTGTAGAACTACACTTCTTAGAGAACTCCATCCCAACCAGTTTGCAAAGAAAATGTTTTGTTTCTTTTGTAAGACCCAAAGCTTGAAAATAAAAATTGTGCTGTTCAGTCCAGACTGAAGCAGGAATCGCTATATAGTCAAAGAAATTGCTTAATGCCATATTTTGGCTGTGTCCACACTTAAAAGTGTCAGTTTTTCTTTTTCCGTGTGTGTGTGTGTGTGTGTGTGTGTGTGTGTGTGTGTGTGTGTATGTATACATCAATTCAATACAGAGGTTCCCCCCTATGGCTTGTGTTGCTAGCTTCCTTGCTTTGGGATTGCTCCATATCCCTCTTCCCAGGTGAGTTTTGGGAATTTGAACTTGGGTCCTCACAATTGTGCAGCAAAGGCTGTAACAGCTGAGCCATCTTCTCAGCCTCACTTTTCTTTGTTGTTGGTTTTTGTTTTGTTTTCGAGACAGGGTTTCTCTGTGTAGCCCTGGCTGTCCTGGACTTGCTTTGGAGACCAGGCTGGCCTCAAACTCTCCTCTGCCTCCCAAGTGCTGGGACTGAAGGCATGTGCCACCATGCCCCGGCTTGTTGTTGTTTTTTTTTAAGTTTATGTTTCTTTCGACAAGTCAGATAATATTCACATTACAAAGAGTCTCAAATCAGTCCTAGTTGAGAGCAAAATGCCAAAAAACTCAAACCAAACCAAAACAACAACAACAACACAAACAAGCACTTGGAGGTAGAAGTAGGAGCGTTAAGTGTTCATCTGTGGCTACACATCAAGTCTAAAGGCTGGATTTAGGTGAGTCAGATACACAGACAGACCTTTAAACCCAGCATCTGGGAAACAGAGGCCGGTAGGTGTCTGTGTCCACACAAAGAGTTCCAGGTCAGCCAGGGGCATACAGTGAGATGCTGTCTCACACACATGTGCACACACACACACAAGCTGAATTTATAGACAGACTTTTCTTCCTATATAGATTTTTCTCTGCTGATTTATTATGCTTTGTAACAAAAATGAAAAGAACAAGAGAAAAAGAAAGAAAACCAGAGAACATAGAATTAAATGGTAGCTTTTACCTTGGGTGCACATTTGGCTTATTTACCTGGCAACCCTGTATCTGTGGCAAACAGCTTTATTTTTGCACTAGCAAATCGCTGCCTAAAATTTGCATATCCCTTTACATATGCAATATGCATCTACTGTTGTTATACAAATTAGAATCAGTTCTTTAGGAAGAGCACTTTTCCCACCCAACATCAATTATCCATGTACATCAATAATGTTTTATTTTCTTTGGGTAAAAATTAAAACTAAAAAAAAAAAAATCAAAAGGTGAGCTCCTGCCCCACCCCAGTAGTTCACAATCTCACAGGAATGAAATGCAATTCTCTCTTGCATACTGACCTACTTCTTATCTCCCATGGAAGGGTGGAAAATGGATTATCTAGAGACACCCAAAGCTGCTAACCTGTTAGGGAAGCTCTGAACTTGGCTGAGGAATCTCAGAGCAGGTCACTGAATTCTCTATTATGAGACTCAGCACTGGGCAGTGGTGGTGGACCACTGGGGGCTTCCCTGGGACACATGAATATTGATGGACACTTTCAACCATTCACCTTCCCAAGATTCCCTTCACTACTTCCTAGTGTAACGGAAAGTTGATCTCACGGGTCCCTAAGGATCCTAGGGTTTTGTGCTTCCTAGGCTGGCCTCGGAACTCCCTATATAGTTGAGGATGGTCCTGAACTTTTGAATCTTCTGTCTTGTCTCCAGGTGCTGTGGTCATGGGAGTGCACCACCCTCTCTAGTTTATATGATGCTGAAGATTGAATCCTGGGCTTTGCACAAGCTAGCCTAACACTCTACAAACTGACCAGCCTCAAGTTTACGTAATTACTATTTTTAATTTTATCACACTTACTTATCTGTGTGTGTGTGTGTGTGTGCATGAGTGTGGGCATGTGGATGTCAAGGTACATAGACAAAGAGGTCAGAGAACAACTTTTGGGAGTTGGTTCCCTTCTTTCACCACAGGGACCCAGGGAGTACACGTATGTCCTCAGGCTCGGCTGCAAGCCTTTGCCTACTGAGCCATCTCTCCAGGCCCCAAGTTTATGGACTTATTTATTTATGCTCCACCCTTTCCTTTAAAGACTAGGAGATCCCTTAGGATAAAAGAAAGATGCTAGCTGGGCACAGTGGTGCACACCTTTAACCTCAGCACTTGGGAGGTAGAGACAGGAGGATCTCTGAGTTTGAGGTCAGCCTGATCTACAAAATGAGTTCCAGGACAGCCAGGGCTACACAGAGAAACCTGTCTCTCGAAAAAACAAAAACAAACAAACAAAAAGGTGTAGTAAGAGCAAAAGCTAGAAAAAGTTAAATGTCACAAAGCAAGCAGCGGGAGATAGAGGAGAGAAAACTTTTAAATGAGTCTGGCAGAGGGAAAAAGCCATAATAATGAATAAAAACAAATAAACAACAACAAAAAACCCTCGGAGACAGAGCAAATAGTAAAATAGCATTTAAAAGGCAACAGAACCCTTGCTTCTAAGGTTTGGGAGACAAGGGTGAGTCCGCACCTGCCCATGGCCAGAGTACCTTAGAGAAAATTATACAGCAGGATCAAGAAAGCTCTTTACTGGTTTTAGGTGGATAAACTCTTTCTGGAGGGGCATGCCTGTCTCTGATGTAGGCCTCTCTGTCATTTACTCTCAGTGCTGTGTAGTCAGATCCCTGTGTGCATGCATTTATCAGCGGATTCCTCTGTATTACTTAGGCCCCTGGAGAGCAAGAAGTCCATTTTATACTTTTTCTGCATCATCTTTTTTGGGGGGAGGGGGAGGTGGGCCTTAGAGACAGGGCTTCTCTGTGCAGCCCTGGCTGTCCTGGAACTCACTCTGTAGACCAGGCTGGCCTCAATCTCAGAGTTCTGTCTGCCTCTGCCTCCCAAGAGCTGGGATTAAAGTCGTGCGCTGCCTCCACACGGCCTATTTCTGGATCATCTTATAACTAACAACCTATAGTCCCTAAATCCCATTCTTAAATGGGAATAGAACTTGAGTCTTAGTCACTTAGGCCAAATTATGCAGCTTAATTCCAATAAATACTCCCTGTCCAACAGCAGACAACATTGCAGCCCTTTCTATGCCTAAGTGAGCAGAACAAGAGATTACAATAACAACTGTATACGTGTTTGTGTATTTCATACACACATGAAAGCCCTTCTCTATCACTCTCTACCTTTATTTAAAATTGTTTTTGATGGTTTCTTTTAATTTTTTATGTGCATTTGTGTTTTGCTTGCATGTATGTCTGTGTGATGGAGTCCAATTCCTCTGGAACTGGAGTTACAGACACTTGTGAACTGCCGTGTGGGTGCTGGGGTCCTCTGGAAGAGCAGCCAGTGCTCTTAACCTCTGGGCCATCTCCCCAGCCCCACCTTTATTTTTTTGAGACGGACTCTCCCATTGAACCTGGAGCTCACTGATTTGACTAGACTGGCTCTCTAGCTAGCTCAAAGGGTCCTCCTGTCTCCACCTCTCCAGTACCGGGATTACAGGCAAACACCACTACACTCTGCTTTTTACCTGGGTGCTCCCTTTATCAACTGAGCATCTCCCTTGCTGCTTCTTTACATTCATTACACTCCTGTTTCTGACCAGACTAGTCTTTGTTCCTTTTGAATTTCTTGTGAAGGGGCTAGGCTGACAGCAGTGGAGTGTTCTGGAGAGAAGTGTTATTAGGAAAAGAATACAATGGCGGGTTTCAAATTGAACATACCAACCATTAGTTAAGATTTGGCTGCACGCTCCTCAAAACAAAACTGCTGTCACTTGGACATTCATTTCCATTATCTGTTAAGGACACTGGACTTCTAGCAACAGCTTAAAACAATTCTTTTAAATCCAGTGTTGGGCTTACTCTGGATAACGATGTCCCTAGTGAGCTCTTGGGGATTATTCTACTGTGAACTGTAGTTTTCACAGAGGAAGTAAACGGGATGCGATCAGCCCATCAAAGGGAGGCTCACTGGAAGGTGGAGGCCAGGCTATTATTCTACGGTAGGCACCTGTAGGCTTGACCTAAAAAAAATCTAAATAAGAGTTCTACCAGGAATGTAGAGTTTCTAATCATGACTGAGTTGAAAATAAATTAGAAGCCATCACCTAGAGGCTGTTTTTCTGCCAAACAACAATCCCCTCCCCTGCAAAGAAAAACCCTCCAAACCAGAAAGGGCTTCTTACCTTTCTTCTGGATTCAGTGTATTCCACATCCTTCTTGCCTTATGGTTCCTGTAGAACAAGTTAAGGTTGACCTGCTCCCATGGGTACCCGCTGCTGGGCCTACTGTGTCTTACCTTGTTTTTTCTGTTCCTGTGATAAACACTGACCAAAAGCAACTTAAGTCTTCTCAGGTTTACTTCAGTATACACTTCTGAGTCACACAGTCCACCACTGAGAGAGGCCAAGGCAAGAAAGACCACAAGGCTGAAACCTGGAGGTGGAAATGGAAGCAAAGTCCAGGGACTTACTTCCCATTCAGCTACTTTTCTTTCTTTTTTTTTTTTTTTTTGGTTTTTCGAGACAGGGTTTCTCTGTGTAACCCTGGCTGTCCTGGACTCACTTTGTAGATCAAAATAGCCTTGAACTCACAGAGATCCCCCTCCCTCTGCCTCCTGAGTGCTGGGATTAAAAGCCGGGCAGTGGTGGCACACGCCTTTAATCCCAGCACTTGGGAGGCAGAGGCAGGAGGATCTTTGCGAGTTCGAGGCCAGCCTGGTCTACAAAGTGAGTCCAGGACAGCCAGGGCTACACAGAGAAACCCTGTCTCGAAAAACTAAAAGAAAAAAAAAAATAAAAAAAAAAAGTGTGTGCCACCATGCCCGGCATCAGCCACTTTTCTTATGCAGCCCAGACTCACCTGTCCAGTGGAGGCAACACACAGAGGACTGGGCCTTCCTACAACCGAGAAAATGCTCCTACAGACTTGTCCACAGGCCAGTCTAACGGAGGTGATTCCTCAATTGAGCCCCCAATTTCCATGTGTGTCCTCTTGACAACTAAGCTTAGCCATCATAAGCGATGTTCTGAACCCTGTTTACCTGCATTGAACAGCGGGTCCACATGCAGAGAACAGAGACCGAGAATCATGGTTTGGAAGGCTAGTACTTTGCTTAAGAAGGGAAATCTGAATGTATGTCGTAGAGTCAATCACTCCCTGGGTTCTCATGCTGGACCATTTGTCTCACCAACAAGTGAGTTTTACCTTTTATGGTGGTGCACTCACTATAGCCCACAAACGGTGGTAGCCACAGCAGCAGCACTGCTGACTTTTCCTTTTCTTTTTGGTTTCTGAGACAGGGTTTCTCTGTGTAACAGAGCCCCAGCTGTCCTGGACTCACTTTGTAGACCAGGCTGGCCTCGAACTCACAGATATATATTCTCCTGTCTCTGCCTCCTGAGTGCTGGGATTAAAGGTGTGCACCACCACACACGGCTTGGCACTACTGGCTTTCTTTTTCTTTTTTTTTTTTAAAGATTTATTTAATTATTTTATGTATATGAATGCTCTATCTGCATGTACACCTGCAGCCAGAAGAGGGCATCAGATCACATTGTGGGTGGTTGTGAGCCACCATGTGGTTGCTGGGAATTGAACTCAGGACCTTTGGAAGAGCAGCTAGTGCTCTTAACCGCTGAGCCATCTCTCCAACCCGGCTTTATTTCTTGTGTGCATGTCAGCTTCATTCTTCAACCGCTGTCCACTTTGTCTCCTGGCCTGGTGCTTGTGGAATAGGCTAGGCTGGGTGATCAGCCAACAGCATCCAGGGATCTACCAGTCTTTACCACCCCAGTGCTGGGATTCCAAGTGTTCACCACTGCACCCAGCTTTTTAATTAAAAAACAAAAAAAATTTTTTTTAATATGTAGGAGTACTTTGCATTGATGTTTGTGTATCATTTCTGTGCCTAGTGCCCACAGAGGCCAGAAAGACGGCACTGGATCTCTAGGAACTGGAGTTATAGATGATTGCGAGCTGCCGGGTGGATGCTGAGAATCAAACTGCAGTCCTCTGGAAAAATAGAGAGGCATTGCTCCAGCTACTCCCTTTCCCCTCTTTAATGTGGGTTCTGGGGACAGGCCTCGAGCACTGTACTGTCTCCTTACCTGGGACTTCTATTTAAGAAGAGTCACCTTAACATTTGCATAAGGGGCTCAGTACAGGTGCAGGGCTGAGGAACAGACAGGGAACTCTAAGGGTTCTATAGGTAGCCTGTCATTGAGTACTTATTCCCAAGGAAGTTCTCAGCATAGGAAGGAGTGAAACCACTTCCTTAAAGGATGAAGACATAACGGTCACATTAACCAGGTCTCCGTGTGAATGGAGAAGTCAGATTCTCTGCTGAGTGGAAGTAAACTGCCCAAGTGGCCTTGAACTAGAGTACCAAGTTACAGAGGAGGCACTTCCCTGTCTCGGCATCGGGGCACAGGTATCAGCCTTGGCAGGTTCCGATAGATAAGGCTGTGACTTGACTCTTTGTTCTTCTAGGCTTGGCAGCAGCTGGAAAGAAAATTCTCGGGCAACAAGAACCAGCCTTATCCTTTGGGTCAATGCCCACCTGCCAGCCAGACACTTGACAAAGTTGTGTTCATACTAGGAAACGCTCAATATAGCCCCATTCATTGTGGGACACACACAAAAAAGTCATCTGTTGGAGGACTGCAGCTCTGAAAACCTTCAATGTCAGATGCATTTGTAACAGATGGGGCCACTCCTGTGTTTCCTGAGATCTCTCACTTCTTTCCAAACTCATCTATAATTTGGAAAGGATGGCTCCCCAAATCTACTAGTGTTTTTTGTTTTGGCTGGAGAATGCACATTTCTTCCTCTACGTACATTTGACTGTAGAAAAAGTACATCTATATATACATATATATAACGCTGGCAACCTGAAAAAACTGTAACACACTGAAATACTTGTTCAAGTACAAAAATATTTTCGTGGAGAAAGACCAAAACAAAACCAGGCTCCATGAAGACACATACCACCATTCACAACCAGCAGATTTTTTTTTTTCCTGACAATCTCCAGGAGCAGTCAGTAGAGGAATTTTCTAGTTACTACCAGTTTCATTAAATTCAGAATGGACCTACAATGGTTTTTTTTCTCTCCCTCTGAACTTTCCAGATCCTAGAACTTTCATGTGAGTTTGTCTTGAAGATACTTATATTCTCACCTGCATCCTTTCTCTTAGGAGCTCACAGTTAACTCTCAACAACTACAGCCTTCCGGCTGCAGTCTCAGCGATGGAATTCACAGTATGGATCTAGAACACTCTGTTTTTCATGTGTCCCTGTCAGCTTCCAGCCTGGCTTTGCTATGTCAGACTCCTAATCTCCTGATGGGGTGGCCTGCCCAGAGGCTATCACTCAGGGTCAGACTCAAGGCATGTGCCATGGGAGACATGGCTATTTTCCTGTCTATGTTAATTTGAAAGAGGTGGAAATTATTGAGTTAACTTGATGCTTCACAGAGAATTGATCTCAGGAACCCAGGAGAGGCCTGACGATAATCCACACCCTCGTGGTGGTTAACTGCTGCGAGGCCACATCTACGTCTTCCTGGGCTCTTCTCCTACATATATCTGGTGCTGCAACTTTTTCCAATTTTCTGTTGCTGTAACATGTTTGCAACAGCATAAGAATCCAAATTGAGCTTTGGTATCTCTGGGCCATCTCTTGTAAGCTGTGGAGCTATGCACAGGCTGACCTGCTCTTTCGTTATTTGTAAGGTGAACACCATAGCACATAAAAATGCTATCTGAGGACAGGAAGTTACCCTTCTCCAAGGCAAAGTGAGGGTCCTCCTAGCTTCACAAAGGTGATATTAAATACACTAGTGGTGGTCTTCTGGACATGCCGAGGAAGGCAGCATGAAGACTTTCATGACTGCCACAGAGCAGAGGGAGCTGGGGATGGTGGAAGAGGGGAAGGCTGAGATTCAACAGCACTTGTCTGTCTAGGGTAAGGGAACAGCTACCTATAGAGATAGGATAGCCAGGTCTCCAGGCCCTATTTGGGTCCTTTGCCATACAACCTGAATAGTTAATGCTTGCGAACCAAAACAAATGAGTTTTCGATTATTTACACTCTACTATGTCTGCTTTTGGTGAGAACATCCCCCACCCCTCCCCCAGCCCCTCCCCCAGCCCCTTTAAATCTTGCTGTGGTAGAGCAAAGCCAATTGATACTGTTATAACCTGTTTGTTTAGTGTCTTCAAGAGCTAGGGAAACAATATTTTCAGTCTCTAACTGAGAAAATGAAGATGTACCGAAGTGGAGAACTCATGTGAATTTGAAAACAGAAACTCACAGCTAAGCAGAGCCACAGCTCTGGAACTTCAGGCCACCACTGGCTGAACTGAAACATGGAGACATTGCTGTTTAAGACTTAGCTAGGATCTGAGGGAAAAAATCCACAGAGCAGTAAAAGGTCTCTTAGTCAATGGAACTATGACAGTAACATGGAAGACTACTTTTGTAAAAGGGCTTTTCCTGGCTGCTATCCCTTAACTCATTGCTGAGAGGGTAACCAGGGGATCCAGCTTCCTTGGACCGTCACTGTGAGCAACCTCTCATGAAGGCAGGTAGGTTAGCTGCACACTCTAAAGTCCACAAAGTAAAAATAAAACAAAACATAAAAACGACAGGACCGCCAGATTTAGAAAATGTCCTACAATGTGCATTTTATTCAATTTCATTATACAATGTTTACATATAGTTATAACTCTTAAGAAAATGCCTTTTCTTTACCAATTACGTATGTAGTGCCTAGATCTTTTAACCTGACATGGAGAACTGGAGGAGGTGGGGGGATGATCCACATTGGACACTCTCCCTGCTGAGTTGGAGGGGCTGCAAGCATGTCAGTTGGAAGGAATGGGAACCAGCATGGCTTTCAAACCCTTGGCTTTAATGAACGAGGGCATATGAAACCCATATACTTCTCTCAAAGTACAACTCAGGACAAAATAAATTAGTGTTGGACAGAAGTCTAAATTGCATAATATTGAGCAAAAGACCGAATGGGGTCCTTTTGTTTAAATTAGCACCAATCTGCACCTGATTGTCTCCAACATCAGTCTTCCTGGTGACACCACCGTTGGCACTCTGGCTGGAAATCTTTCTGTTTTTGTGAGGCTTCCTACACTGGCTAAGTAAACTGCACACCTAAACTCTATGAAGTGTGGCAATGTCAACCCGGGAAATGGCACGTTTAATAATAAGGGCCCCGGCTGGGGCTTACCTTTCTGTATTTCTTTCCTCATTCCCTGCCCTAGATGGCTCTCTGCAGATATCTCAGTGACAGTGCTAAAAGTATATAAAAATGCATTGGAGGGGTTTCTCGGTAAGCAGGTGTTTAAAAACAAAATAAAACAACGGAAGAACAACGGGAGGACGTGACCGCAGCTAAGGAGGGTTTCACATGTTGTTTAGCTCCAGCAAAGTCTGGTCCAGCATCTGGTGCATACTAAGGTTTTCTTCTTTGGCATGAGCCACTTTCTCTGTGATGGGATTAGAAAATTAAGTCATGAATAGTTGCGCTTCAGACACGGGAGCGGTTTGTATGTTTAGTAAGCGGACACCAGTCAGTCACACACACAGCGGATGGGTAGCACTCCACATGCTTTAAACATCACTCGCATCCAGACAAGGCCCTGGGTGCACCTACACCAGCAATCCACCCTGACATAAGGCACAGGGTGTATTTGGTGAAGGCTCACCCACTACGTGCTATGGGAACAAAGGGGGGATACAAACCCCAAATACAGGTACAGCATTGTTACACAAACTGAAGAGGACGTTAACACCAGTACAGGCTTCTGAGTTACACGCAGTTAAAGATCTGGGAACTGTGTCAGTGCACACAACTTCGCAGAAAACAAAGATGACATACGTAAGTTTCTGAGCCCTTTTTAAATGGTTTATTTCTACTGCTCACAAATAGTTATCGACACATCTCATGCACACTTCATTAGGACATTCTCTTAGTATTTTTATAATATCCTACTTATTAGCATGACACGCTCATCAGATTCCAACACCGTTAAAGTGAACAAAAGCATACCTTTTGACCAGGGACTTCTGATATGAGATCCTGTTTTCAAAAGCTATTTTGCCTAAGCATAGGTACATTGAATCACATTTCAAACACTATACATGTTATGAAGACATTAGGAGTACAAATTTGTAATAGATATGTAAAGCAGAACGGACTCACAGCTGTTCAGAGGAAATAGAAGAGAGACCTTTTTTTTGGTCCTCATTATCAGTCAGTTCAATGAGAACTTGTTGATGCAGGAAGAGCTGAACTGATTGGTATAAATATTTTCACATATATATGATATATCACAAAAAAAGTCTCGGTTAATGAGGATTTAATCAAGATATACAGAGGAAAAGGCAGGCAAGGCCGGCTTTCTAGCCAATGCCTTTCCTTCCCATTTCGGCAGAAAGTTATATCGTTTTTTTCAACCCTGTGAGTCATATATTTCCTGAACATGGGCTCCATTCCTGGAACTCGGCCCACGATTTTAATCCTCATTCAGGGCCAGCTTTAGTTCATTAGTTAGGCGGCGGTTTTGCTCGAGTTGATGGTAGAGTTGATCTGGACAGGTCAGCAAGGGTTAGCGGGAAAGAAGAGGCAGAAAGGAGAGGTTAGCTGGAGTCAGCGAGAAGCAGTTAACAGACTGGAAAACATGGATCTGCAGGACAGCAACAGTGTACCCTGGCCCTGAGGCCCTCTGCCCTGTGCCTTGGGAGGGTGCATGGCAAGGCCTGGCAGAACAAGGAAGGGTTGGGATCTTTCTTGATGCAGACTAGAGGTCAAGTGGGCAGGGTGCCAGAAAGAACCCACGCTCCCTCTGAACCTCACTAAAACCTCCCTGTGAACACAACTATGTGCAGTTTGGAACAACAGATCCCAGGACTGAGGACGGGCTGGAGACCAGCCTCTGCCATTCATGCCTTTCTAGAACTCGGTGGAGATTCTAGGTGAGCCCCTGAGCAGCTCTTCCTGAACCCTGTCCTCTCTGCTTAGATGCAGGGTGATGAGCTGGTATTGCCATTTCTACCCCATGGACAGGTTTTGAAAAACTCCTCACTTCCCGCAAGATACCAGGGCACATACAAAGTCTGAAGTTTCCTCCAATTTTGATAGTGTTATCCGCAGCAAACAAGCATTTATCTCCATTCCACATTGATTCAGAACCTATCTGTGTGCTTCAAGAGTATGACATTCATGCCGGGCACCAGTGGCATGCATAAAATAAATAAAACTTGGCCAGGAAGAATGACTCAGTGGGTAAAGGTGCCTGTCCCAAACTGTCTGATGACAAGAGTTTGGTTCCCAGGTTCTATGCCAACTCCTACAAGTTGTCCTCTGACTTCACACGGTGGTATGTGAACCCCAGCCCTGACAAAAGAAACCCTCTCAAACATCTACACTTGCTAAGTGCAACACAAACTTTATGTACTGCCCTGCGATCCATTCTGGTGGCAAAGAAGCCCACCACAGGACTCTTGCCTGTGTCTGATGATCCAGGGGACTCTGGTGACAGGTAAGAGACCTAGCACACTCTAGGAAAAGTGGGGTGTGTGACTGCTTTGAATGACAGTGACTCCAGTGACTCTGTGGACCTAGACATTCTACTTGATGGCCCTGGAGAGCTAACAATCCTAGTGCCTACTGGTCAGCGACAGTGCTCACCACTGGGAAATGAAGCGATTCTGTCAACTTTCTCTCCTAGATGGTCGGCGGTGGGGAAAGTTGCTATTCTTCTTTTGTTTGCTGCATACTATGAAGAACTCTGCCCATCAACCATGCCTTTTCCTCTTGTTAAAAATTTCTGAATATTCAAAACTTGAGTCAGTTCTCACCTCCTCTAGGCAGTGCCCAGTGAAACTTTCTGTTCTGTTGGCTCAAAACACACAATGTCTACCAGTGTAGACTCACCCCATTCCTCTGTTCCCACACACAGCCAGCTTATACAGGACAGAGAGCACACCCAGCTCAGCTCTTCTCATACCCCTGCTACCTTCCAGTGTCTCCCATAAACTCAGAGATGGCAAAATAGAAACCCCATTACTACAACCACAGTATCATCATGGGAAACTGCCACTGTGTGCAGCAGGCAGGATGTCCCACTTGCTGAGCCCAAATGTTCAGCCATTAGAATAGAAGAACACTGGAGAGACCCTAGAGAATCCAGAGGCCAGCTTAAACAACAGTACCCCCCATCTCAACCCACTGTGGACCTTGTTCCTTCTAGCTGCTAGGGGGTTGGTGGACTGGGGTCACCTGATGGCAGGAGCCAGACACCTTTGTTTAAGTGCTCTCCCTCCTGTTCCGCACACAGAACCCAGCTGTCTTGAGGCCTCTGGTCTCAGTCTGGCAATGTTGTTGGTTTGGTCCAAGTGAGAGGCTCTAGAAAGAGTTGCCAGTACAGGCTGGCCCTTGCTCAACCAGAAGCCTGTTAACCAGGTTCCTGATCAACTCAACTTGCTGTCTATGCTCTTTACCTTAAGCTACTTGGGATCCACCTTCATGATCCATTCTCTCACATCCCCTTTACAGTGAACACTCATAGACAGTGTGAGAAATCTCTGGGAGAGTCAAGAAATTTGTACCACAAGATGCATGAACGACACCTCGGCAGAACTCCGAGCATCTTGTTTCCTCTGTGGCAGATCACTCAGATAAAGTGCATTGCTGTTACTCTGAATTTTAAAAAGAAAAAGGTTCCTAAATCATGGTGAGAAGTGGGCCCAAGGAGCCTTAGAGAAAGAAAAAAACAGAAAACCGTAGGAGTCTCTGCAGCCTTCAGCAGAAGAGACATTGCCTGGATCCTAAAATTAGAGACTACCATGCCATTAACTAAAATATTTTAATTCAGACCCTTTGTTAAAATTTATTTTTTCTCTGCTCTGAAGACTTCAGAGTAAATGACTATTTTCAGAGTATGCCCAAATTTATTTGGGACATCCTCAGCAAGTGGTATGGAAGCCCTATTAGGTTAACAAGTACCATTCATGAGGCAGATGAGGGTTACTCATGTTTAAAACACAAGAGAACAGAGCCAGGCTGATGTTATGAACTAAGAAGCTGGAGGTCACATTGTTTTAAAGTCCTAATTCTGAAATAAAAGTTATTAAGCTGCTGTCTGAATATGTGACTGAAATCAAGCATTGTTTCTTGGGGGTGGGGGTGAATCGACTGCAATCACTCATAAACGGGGGAGGGGGAAGGGCAACTCATCTTACATAACCACACCTGCAGAATACACGATGTGCTTAAGAACACAAAAATAAATCATGACTCACATATAGTCTAAATACAGTGATATTTAGAAACCCTATAAGGTCATTTTTGTGTTCAAAATGAAGATATCCATGTAATGAAAATACTTAAAGAAAAAAAAAGCTTCAACTCATCTCTGTGCTAAAAAAGGGCAAAAAATAATAACCCTAACTTACACTGCTAGAATCCCAGCTCTTCACGATATGGAAACTCCCTGGCTATATGGCGTACAGGATGGCCACACAGACTTCCATGACCAATGCAGGTCACACCCCACACTTTTGGCAGAGGAAAACATTGCTCAAGCCAGGATTTGGCCTCCACTCTCTACTGTGTGGTGGTTCTGAACCCAAACTGCACGCCAGAACCATCACAATTCCTCAAGCCATAGACACCAAGGCCTCACTCCAACACCGGGAAACCACAACTAGAGGGACACGGGCATGGGTAATATTTTTAAAAGTTGCACGAGGAACTACTACTTTAAAAATTCCTGATGTTAGTTATATAATTATATAATGTTCAAAAAAAAAAAAAGTGTGCCCTTAGGTGACTGAAGCAGAAGAACTCTAGTTTTATTCAGTGTTGAGATGAAAATGTCAATAAATAAGGAGTAAAAGAATAGCAAACAGGAATAGCTTAGAGTGTTTATTTTACACTGGGAGAACAGCTTCTGTACAATAGGAAGCAGAGTCTGTGCCTGGCGCTAAGGTGGGTGCTAAAAGGAACCCTGGGTCAGCTGGACAACAGACAGGCGCAGAGCTCAAAGAGGTGGGGCATCCAGCTTGATGAGGGAGTCTTGGGAGGACTGAAGCAAAGAAACTTATCTGTGTGAAACAAAAGGTAAGAGAGAGAGAGAAAAAGTGGTGCAATGGAAAAGGGAAAAAAAGCCAAAAGAAAGAAAAAAACCAAATGGATGACAGCAGTATTTGAAATGCAAGCAAGTATTAAGGCATGTAAAACCCACTGCCAGCTACACTGGGGCGAGGCCATCCCGGACCCAAGGCTGTCAAGGGCCAACCTAGAGGAAGATCCGTAAACAGGACTTAAAAACTAATTGTAAGCTAAACCCTCCTTTTGGGACATCCTCCCATGGAGCGCCACATTTGAGTACCCGGGACGACTGTGGCTATGGGCTTCTCTCTTCATTTACTAACGGTGGAGAAGAGGCCTGCCCTTGTTTCTATGGTGACAGCCAGGTCTCTACAGGATGTTCTGGAACCTCCAAAGCAGCAGGCATATGTCACACTCCTGAAGCTACTGTTTGTGAATGGTTAAAGGAATGCCACTCCCAGCAGTATTAGAATGAAGAACCGGTGATGAAACACTCCAGGGGTTAGAACTGCAAGTGGGTGGCACTAGTGTGGTTAGTAATATGTAAATTAGCTGTGTATGGTAGAGTCCCCAAACAGGGCCAACTATTACTGCCTCACATATGTAAAACATGGACCACTAACTTCCAAATTCACATTGCCTAAGTGTTTTATTTCTTGCTTCTCTGTCATAGGCTGTGGTAAAGCACTTACTGTGGGATATTTTAATTCTATTCAATCTAAACACAGCAGGTAGAAGACTTGGTTCCTCAGGAGACCATTCATTTTTGCTCTGGAATTCAATCTCTCTCTCTCTCTGTCTGTCTCTGAAAACGGTCTCACTGTACAGCCCTAGCTGATCTGGAACTTGCTATATAGACCAGGCTGGCTTCAACCTCAGAGATATATCTGCCTTGGCTTCCACGTGCTGGGACAAAAGGCGTATACCACCATGCCTAGCCCTGCTCTGGAATTCACAACAGAGTGGGAGCAGTGTGTACGGGGTCATGCGCATTTCCTTTTCCTCAGATCCTCAATAATCTTGCAGTTTTAAGTGAAAAATGACCATACTGTCTTCACAGAATCCCAGGAAACAACCTGGTATTTCATCCTAACTTCCTCACCAATGGATCATGGCCTTCTGGTATTACTTGAGTCTGATTTAAGGTTTTAAAAGGATAGTACTCAGGGCCATTCTGAGTCCAGTTCATCTCTCAGCAGAAACAAGTTAGATCTGCAATTATGACATAAAGGGGTCTGAAATGGTTTGCATGGACTGAGTCCACTTGGCCTTTGTTAGTACAATGTGAAAAAGACCGTGGCTATCCTAAGTCATGCAAGAGAGCCAACAAAAGGTGCAGAAATGGAGACCATGGACTGAGAAGGGAGCCATGTTGAGTTCATCACACAAGCATGAGGGTGAGGGTTTGAACAGGCAGGGTGCATAACATTTACATAGAAGTCATATCGTTGAGAGCGTGGTCCAGCTCCTCGCTGATGGCCTTGTACTTCAGTTTCTGAGCATACAGCTCATCTACGAGCAGGAAGTGGAAGGCAGAGGTGCAAGGACATGGAGAATGGTCAAGAGATGGAGAGTGAGCAAAGATGGCATGGGCGCCATCCCGACACGTCAGCAAGGAAAGGGCAATGCATGAAGGGGTTGGTGCCGCAGCAGATGGCCAATGCAGGAGGCGTGCGATTGGTTTTTAAAGAAATTGAAACAAAAACAAAGAGAACAAAAACCCATTAGAAAATAAAATAAGAAAGACTCAATATGAAAAACACAATACCAAGGGTGGGTAATATCAACGAGCTGGTAAATCCTAAAGACACCCACAGAAAAACTGTCTCTCTTGATGGGCATCTTTCTTTTTACAGAGCTGTCAGTCAATTACACTGGAGTAGTCAGCCGCCTGCAGCTATGAGCTACTGGAGGAAATAGACAAAGGCAGCAAACACCGCCTGCAATGACAGTCTGCGAAGCTACCTTCAAACCACTCACTTCCTGCCCCGGCCAGACCAAGGCATATTGAGTTCTTAGTGGCACTTACACTAGTCCCATGGTCCTCCCCGTCAAGCCACCTGTTGCTAGTACCAAAGGCTTAAAAAGCAAAGGCAGCCATAGTTGGGGCTGTCGCTGCGGCTTCTCTGAGGTGTAATTTTTCAATGGTGTGGGTTTGTGTTTTGTCATACACTTCAGGCTTACACCCACGCGCCACACTCTCTTCTCTCTGGTATCTTGGTTTTTGTTGTTATTTGTTTTTTCTTCTATTTCTTTTTCAGACAGGATCTCACTGGTGGGCTTAGAAAACTTGGTTTATAGCCCAGACTGGCCTCAAACTCAGATATCCACCTGCTTTGCCTCCTGAGTGCTGGGATCAAAGGTGTGCATCGCCCTGCCTGTTTGCTAGCTTGGTAATTAACTGCACCACCCTTCAGTCCCTCCTTCAACCTCTTCTGTCTGTGATGTATGGTGGGTTTTTTTGCTTGTTTGTTTGCTTTTTTTGAGAAATGCTTAAGTGTAATCTTAAGACTCAATGCCCTACTAATTCCTATCCTCTATCCTTTCAGGATATAGAATATTGCTAATGAATGACTTAAAAAAAGAAAAAAAAAAGCCGGGTGGTGGTGGCACACGCCTTTAATCCCAGCACTTGGGAGGCAGAGGCAGGCGGATCTTTGTGAGTTCAAGGCCAGCCCGGTCTACAAAGTGAGTCCAGGACAGCCAAGGATACACAGAGAAACCCTGTCTCGAAAAAAAGAAAAAGAAAAAAAAAAAACAAGTCTTTCTTCTGGGGTCACATTTGGAAGATGGACCGTGTCTAAAACAAATTCACATTTTTCTGACAATTAGGAGATACTGACAGAGATATAGAACGCCAGCATCACATTCACCTATGATTACCTCACTCGGTGAAAAACAGCCCAGACCCACACTTCTGAAGTGCAAGAGATTAGATGTGAGCTGTCTGGCAGCTGGCTAGTCATCCCCAGAACTGAGGACTCGGGTCACAGAGTTTCAGCTTCACAGGTGAGAACCCCAGAGGACAGTCAGACAGGAAGTGTGAGGGCAGAGAGGCTGGTCAGCGCGGAAGCACTCGGACTGCATGACTACTTTATCAGGACAGTTACAGTCAACCATAAGAACCGAATTTAAACTTTAAAGACCTTACCTTCTAAGTCATCGATGCTTTTCTCCAATTTAGTTACTGATCTCTCCGCAAACTCAGCCCGAGTCTCAGCCTGTAATGATTTAAGTCATTTGAGTCAAGGTCAGGGAGATCCCGTCCAGTAGCTAAAGATACAGGGAAAACCAGAGGATAAAACTTAAGTGTAAGCGTCCCGGGAGACTTCTGGCTCTACCGTGAGCGACGGCAGCTAGCTAACACAGTACACGAACTCCAAGAACACCTCTTGGACCGCAACTCCAAATGACAGCGCCTAGAGTCACTCCACAGAACCTGAATCACAATCCGGTTTTCTCCAGGCTCTCCCAACATTACCTCCTTCAGCTTGTCAGAGAGAACCTTGATTTCCTCCTCATATTTGTCTTCCTTCTGCGAGTACTGTAATGAGAAAGAGTGTTCCAGATGTCAGGCTCTCACACTCACGCCTTCTCACACAAGGAACATGCCAGCCCAACCAGCAGATGCTGGGATCTCCGAGCAGGTAACGGAATCTCAGGTATCACATGGCACACTACAATATGTTCTCTGCTTTCTTGCATATTGCTTTACATGGGATAAGAATGAGATAACTTATCCACTTGGCACTCTGTTTAAATTAAGCTGGTGATTTACTCAACATAAGATACACTCTCTGCTAATCTTTAAAAAAACAAACAAAAAATATCCTGCTATCCAATAACCACTAGGAAATTGTCTCAGAATGTTGCCCCTTGCTAAAACGCCTCCTGGGCCGTTATTTTCACCAACAGGTAAAATATCTTTTGAGCAGCTCTTAGAAAGATGTCTTCCCCACTCCATGCTCCTGGCCTACCTTCTCAGCCTGAGCCTCCAGTGACTTCAAGTTGTTCGTCACCGTTTTCAATTCTTCTTCAAGCTCGGCACATTTGCTAATGTTTTCGATCAGAAGCAGAAAGGATGGGAGACAAGCCCAAGGAACGAGAAGAGAAAAAAAAGGAGGGATGGGAAAAAAATGAAAACGGAGTCCCAGAGACGGAGGGCAGCCTTAAAGTAGCCAAACTACCAGGAGTGAAGAGCTCGGTTTTGCTGCGGGCCCTGCCTTCCATTAGTGGAGGGACAGAGGGACAAAGTCCAGCATCTCCAAGGTGTGATAATTTGGCTTCTCACTGGCCACCCCTCGGAGTATTTATGAAGGGAAAAACAAAGAGCATAAAAGACCAAGAGAAAGCATTGGAAGCAAGATATAAATAGCAGAGGATATAGTGAAGGTACAGTCATTACACCAAACCAACCAGTAGGCCTTGGAAGCTCAAAGCTGTCTGGGATGCAGTTAACCTAAGAGCCACACGTGAGCGTCAGTACCTTATCCTCTGCAGCCATTAATGCTTTCAAGGTCTGATCCATTATTCTTAATTGTTCTTCCAGCTGTCGAACTTGGCTGTTAGTGGACACAGGAAATGCACAAGGCCATTCACAAAATCAGTGCAGGTAAGGCATGCAGTGCCACACGCATTCAGACACCCCACATGGTTCCTCCGTGTTCCATGCTCACGGCTCAACCACATCACACTGAGCACACAAGGAGCCTAGAGCTGAGGTGGGTAAATGTGCAGGTGCCAGAAGGTCATGCCGTTTAGTCCCCTGCTCTGCAGCATCTCCACAGGTGATGGCAGCGGGCCCACTTACCCTTCTGAGAGCTCAGCCCGCTCCTCTGCACGCTCCAGATCACTCTCGATGATGACCAGCTTCCGGGCCACCTGCAGCAGGGTGAACACAGCAGACACGCTGTGGGCTTGGCACATTTTGTGTAAGGGGAGGGGGGGTTGTAGAGTTTATATCCATTGGCTCTAGGGATTCTTGTCTTTAAATGGAATGCTCCTCTTTCCCTAAAGAGAGGCAGCTCTCACTCAGCACACTGGCAAGAGAGACCACGATCCCTCTTGTTGAGACCAGAATGGTTAGCTCTTCCCAGGTGGAGTCTGGATAATTGCACAGCGCCCAGGCCAGTTCTCGGAATGAGAGAAATATGAAATCCAGTCTAAAAATAGCAGGATGATGAGACAGGAGGGGGCATTTTAGACTCAAAAAGAAGGGGCTGCCGAGAGAGTACCAAAAATAAACCCAAGGACTGCACCTCACAGAGATCTGTACTGCAGAAGGTGGGAGCCAGGGAGATGCCGGCAAGGTCAAATCTACTGTCAGATATGAAGCCCCAGAGAAAATGTTCCTCTGAGGCAGCTCCAACCCATGGGGCAGTTTCAGACAGCCATGATGAAATAAAAAACAAAGACCAAAAACCCCACAACTGGAACCTCCAGTCTGTGGACAACAGCAAGGACAACTTCACTGAAGAACCTGAGCTAACAAAGGACTTCTACCACCCTGCAGAAGCCTCTACAGATCTCCCAGGCAGCTGTGTGTGGGGGTCCATGTTCTCTACAATGTCTGAACTGAAACACCTACACTGTGACAACAGGGCAGATTTCTTTCTGAAGGGCCCTGCTCTCCACCTTCCTAGCTAAAGATGCTTCTGTCCCAGTCTTTAGGGTGTGGGGGAGTACTGATCTTTCCTCCCAGTGCAGACCACTGGCTGGCTTAATCACAGTAAGAACCAGTTTCTGCAGGTTAAGGAATCCTGTGTCTCAGAACCACCCACTTCCACCAGGGAAACTGACTCTTACACCCAGGGACCCAGACAGCATCCTATTCCCCTAGGGCATGGCTGGGATTCTGTAAGGCTCTGGGTCCCAGAAACTGACCTCTTCATACTTGCGGTCGGCGTCTTCAGCAATGTGCTTGGCCTCTTTCAGCTGGATCTCCTGAATTTCCATCTTTTCTTCATCCTTTTGGGCTCGGCTCTCAATAACTTTCATGCCTCTGGAAAGACAGACAAGGAGGAAGATCCAAGATGGAGAGAAGCCCACTAGGACATGAGCCTCCATGCACACGGACAGCCAAAATAGAGCAGAGAGCCTTTGTTTTCCAAAGCACAGAGCAAGACTTCCCAAAAAGGACACACATCTCTCTCTGATCAAGGTGAATGAGATCTGGGGTATTGGCAAAACTTCCAAGTAACCTGATCTTATGTGGAGAGGTCTCATCTGAATCTGGGAGGTGTGGAAATAAAAGAAGCTAACACGCTTTATTTAATAAATGGAGAGATTCTCTACCTCCTTCCTTTTCCTGAGGGAAACCTCAGATTGACAATGGATGAATAGCTGAGTGTGGTGCACTGCCTTTATTTAATCCCTGCACTTGGGAGGCAGAGGCAGGTGGATGTCTGAGTTAGAAGCCAGGCTGGTCTACCCAGAGAGTTCCAGGACAGCCAGAGCTACACAGAAAAACCCTGTCTAGGGAGTGAAAAAAGGAAGAAAATGGATGAATAGGTGTTGTGAGGCAAGACGGACACTGGATGTTAAGGCATGGTGTTATAGTTTAGAAAATGTTAACTGATCAAGACTTTACAGATTTATGGCACAGGCAAACAAACCATAAATGGGTTTCACTGAGCAAAACTTAAGTAAGCAGTTTTAGAAAAGCATTATTTTTCTAAGATATTGATTTTTAGTTGATGTTTGAGTGTCTGCCTGCACGAATGTGTATGTACCATGAAAGTACAGTATCCTCAGATGCCAGAAGAGGGACTCATAATAAATGAGCTCTATGTTCCTTTTCCCTCCAGTCTTGTGCTGCCAGATGACCTTTAAAGTTCAGTACCATGAAGAAATCATTCACAAGACTATCGCTATTTGACACACTAAGACACAATTAGTCATCTTTTTTTTTTTTTTGGTTTTTCGAGACAGGGTTTCTTTGTGTAGCCCTGGCTGTCCTGGACTCACTTTGTAGACCAGGCTGGCCTCGAACTCGCAAAGATCCGCCTGCCTCTGCCTCCCAAGTGCTGGGATTAAAGGCGTGCGCCACCACCGCCCGGCTAAATTTTTTTTTTTTTTTTTTTTTTGGTTTTTTGAGACAGGGTTTCTCTGTATATCCTTGGCTGTCCTGGACTCACTTTGTAGACCAGGCTGGCCTCGAACTCACAAAGATCCGCCTGCCTCTGCCTCCCAAGTGCTGGGATTAAAGACGTGCGCCACCACCGCCCGGCACAATTAGTCATCTTAAAGAATCCTGAGCTCTTGGCTAGCAAAGAAAAACTAAGTGGCAGTAAATATCAAGGTGAAAACGTTAGCCAACAAGCTTCATTAGCCCTGAAGTCTGCAGCGATCCTTTATACCCAATGCCAAGGGGCAGAAGTCCACATCAAATTAGTGGTGGAGAGGTGGACCTCCACCTGAGCAGTTCCCAAGCAGGCATAAGGCACACCTGCACTGTCCTGAGCTCACACTGCTGTGCCGTCCCTCGCCCAAGACAATGCTCTAGTTTCATGATGTGTTCCCATCCTTTGTGGCTTGTAGAGTGGAGCACAGAGGGGGGAAAAAACCCTTTCAGAACGCATGAGGCTAGTTGTGTGGTGTGATGGGCAGGATGGATTGAGAACCACCCAGTAAACAAACTTCCAGGCACATCTGTGAGGGAGCTCCTAGAGTGGGCTAGTGAGGCTGGGGAGGCCCACTCTTAACTGTGGGCAGCGCCATTCCACAGGCAAGAGTCCCTGACTAAAGAAAAAGGAGAAAGCTAGCCGACCACTAGCATTCCCTGCTATCTGTTTCCAGTGTGGACCCAGTGTGACCAGCTGCCTCATGCTCCTGTCATCGTAATTTGCCCACCAGGATGGGCTGTATCCCTTTGAGCCACAGGTCAAAATAATCCCTTTCTTCCTTAAGCTGCTTCTTGTTAGGTAGTCCATCACAGTAATAAGAAAGTAACCCAGGCCGGGCGGTGGTGGCGCACGCCTTTAATCCCAGCACTTGGGAGGCAGAGGCAGGCGGATCTCTGTGAGTTCGAGGCCAGCCTGGTCTACAAAAGTGAGTCCAGGACAGCCAGAGCTGTTATACAGAGAAACCCTGTCTCGAAAAACCAAAAAAAAAAAAAAAAAAAAAAAGCTAACCCAGGATACAGGCAACTAAGCTCCCTCCCCTATCCCCAGTACTGAAGATTAAGCCTAGGGCTGAATCCATTCCCAGCCCCCCTTTTAACTATTCAGAAATGTGTGAGTGTGTGGTCTGTGTATTGTTCATGGGGGGGGTGGAGCGTGGGTGCACCTACGCATGGTATGTGTATGGAGGATCAGAGGACAACCTTAGGGGTCAGTTCTCCAGTGACCTTTCGTTTGAGACAGGATCTTTCATTGGCCTGGAACTTCAGCACATAAGCCAGGCTAGCTGGCTGGTCACCTTCCAGGACCCACTAGTCTTTCCTTCGCATCCCACCATTGTTGGGAATATATGCATGTGCCACCAAATTTGGGTTTTTATGTAAGTTCTGGGGCTCCAACTCAGGTCCTTGTTATTTAGGCATTTTACAAACTGCACAATCTCCCAGTTCCATTAATTTTAAAATTTGTATTTGAGACAAGATCTCACTAATGTGCTTGGGCTGGCCTTGAACTTTTGACAGTCGTGCCTCAGGTAGCTGGGATTGCAGACCTGTGCCACTGAACCCAATACTACATTTTTAAAAAGTATAATTATGTGCCTAAAACCTAAGTATCCCATAAAACAAATGTGAACAAGTGAATATAGGAAGTATTGGAGACAAGGAGGTTGGGTGGCAGCTTGTTGAGATAACAACAGTGGGAACTGACCAGAAGAGTGGAGCCATGTGTGCAGACTCCAGAGATGTGTTAGCAGCAGGATGCTCAAGGCATGGTGACTGATGGATGTAAGAGCCTAGGGAGAGGGAGGTGTCAAGGACAATTAATGCCTGGGCTTCTGGCTTGGACAACTGAATAAAGACTGAGATAAGGGAATGCAGAACAGGAGCCAGTGTGAGGCAGGAAGCAATAAATCCCATTTTCAACACAGGGAGATTGGCATCTGACTAAAGTATTGGCACTTGGCTATGTGGGTCTGACACTCAGGAGGGAGACCTGACTAGGGGCAGAGATTTAAAAAGCGCTAGCTTAAAGACGATATATGCAGGCATAGGAGTGGATGGCCTTATCCTGCAGAGCTCTGCAGAGAAGTGGGGCTTAGGACAGAGGCTAGAAGAACTCCAACATTGAAGGTCCCATGCTCCCAGGTACCCCTGAAAAAGCTTTCCACACTAAGAACCAACGTTGTCTGTGTGAGGGGGTTGAATATAGCTGAAGTCAATTAGAACTGAAGCTAGGCCCCAAAAGGTACTCTTTTGTCTTTTGTAATACTCCAGGGAACTCAGTATCACATCACAAAGAAACTTAAGAAGACCTGTAGGGGAGACGCTCAGTCAGTGCCTGCTCTTCAAGCACAAAAACTTGAGTTTGACCCCAAGAACTCATGTAAAAAGCCGGGCATGGTGGTTACACACTTGTAATCACAGCCCTGTGGAGGCAGAGACAGGTAGATCCTTGGGACTTGCTGGACAGTCAACTTGGCTTACTTGGTGAGGAACCCTGTCTTTAAAAACAAAGATAGGCTTGCTGGTGGTGGCGCACACCTTTAATCCTAGCACTCAGGAGGCAGAGCCAGGAGGATCTCTGAGTGTGAGGCCAGCCTGATCTACAGAGTGAGTTCCAGGACAGGCAGGGCTACACAGAGAAGCCCTGTCTCGAAAAACAACCACCACCACGGCAACAACAAACCAAGATAAACAGAGATGACAATTAAGGTTATTATTCTCTGGTCTCCACTCCACTTGCATGTGCACACACATGAGTGCATATTCATATACACACACACATACAGGAAAAAGAAGCCCTGTGAAGAGGTCTACACAGAGAGAACCCAAGACTCCTGGACCGCAGTGCCAGTTTGCTATGCACAGGAGCTGGTCATGGTGCGGATGCAGACACTACAGCCCAAACATGCATTCAGATGCAGGCCCCATCACACACCGACTGTGATTTAATGAGAGACCCTGAGCCAGAGCCTGCAGCTGAGCTGCTCTAGAATCCCTCACCCACAGAAATCTTGAGAAATACAAAGCTGTTACATTTTGGGTTGGCTAAGCAACAATAAGCTCTTATTGACGTCTTACCCACTCTGTGAAGTCATAGGCGGCTTACTCACCCCTTAGATAGCGGTCTGGTTGCAACAGTGTCTCAAAAGGTTGTACCAAAAATGAGCCACATGCTCAGACATCCTATGGGGAGAGCTTGCCTCACACACAGATGGATAACACGAGTTGTTTCGCAGACAGTGCTAAGTACAAGCTTTTTGTGCATAGCTTTCCTGATGCCATGATTTCATGACATAATGTTGATGACAGTGAACTTGAACAGCCTCACATTGCATAATTAATGGCATTGCATTTCCATGACAACTCCCAATTAATCATGCCTGTTCCCATGAACTTTTAGCTTATGGGAGTCCTACCACGCGTGGGACAGTAAATTGTGTTGGTGTATCTTTTACATTTTTTTTTTTCTTTGAATAAGGGTCTCATGTGACCCAGGCTGAGATCGAACTTGCTTTATAGCTAAGGATGATCTTGAACTCCTTATCCCTCTGCCTTGGCCTCCTGACTGCTGGTATTATAGATGTTTATGCGATGTTGGGCATCAGACTCAGAGCTCCGTGCATGCTAGACAATCACTCTATCCACTGAGCTACATTCCCAGCCCTAACCTATAATTTCTGGAAAGCAGAGATGGGTGGTGCTTTTGAAGACCCCTGGACCATGAATTTGACACCGGGGTGTATCAGTCCTCTAAGGTTAGGGGTTGGCCCTCCCACATCTGCTTGCTCTTTGTTAGCACAGTACCTGGCACGCCACACTAGCTCATTAAATATTTGTGAGTCCATAGCAAATGTTGAATAATGAACGAGCTTGTGTTCTGCCTCCTCTTCCCTCACTCAACTCACAGAGTTAAGACAAAATCCGTTGGGAAGGTTCAGCCTGTTTGAGCTCTGCAGAGGGACGTGGAGGAAGTGTGTTACAGGGGGCACCTGTGTCTCTCACCTCTCACACTCTGGGCACACAGAGTTGTAGGATACAGACCTGAGACCCTCTCTAATACCTCTCTCCCTTTTGAGAGCACCAGTAGGAGAATGTCAATAACAACCATGGTGGGGACACTTGGAGGTATCAAGAACATTTGAAGAAGGGCCTCATGGGCACAGGTAAAGGGCCTTTGGTAAGATTCATTCTCAGCCAGAGATGTCTTTCTGGTTTGATTTTGTGGCCAGGAGTTTCCAAGACTCGCTCATGAAGCTATAGTCGGGTGCCTGCTGGGGCTCCGGTCACCAGTTCACCAAGATTCCTCTTCAAGAATGGCAAGTCCCCACTGACTGCTGGCCAGGGGTCTCAAGTTTCTCTCCACATGAGTCTTCCAATAGGGCTTCTTTAAAACCAAAACCAAAACACCTTTATTTCCTTTTTATCTGTTAATTGTGTGTGAGTGCCTGGGGAGGGTGCAAGCATACCAAGTTGTCAGGGGACAACTTTTGGGAGTCAGTTCTCTCCTTCCATCATGGGGTGTCAGGGAATTAACTCAGGCTGTCAGGAAGCGACACGTTATCTACTGAGGCATCTGTTGGCCCTACATGGCTTCTTAAATGTCTTTATATGATGCTGGCTTCTTCAGAGTGAGCAATGGGGGGTACCAAGGCTCCAGAGGCAGTGGCTAGCAGTTGAGAGACACATTAGCATCCCACAGTCCACTGGAGGGAGGTACCTTTATCTTCCAGACACCCAGGGGATTTGTGCTTAGCTCTGGGCTGCTGCCATCATTTCCACAAAGAAGCAAACCAAATTTTTTTT
>CAJQZJ010000220.1:1114883-1160893 GCA_907164525.1 Lophiomys imhausi
GCCTCCCAAGTGCTGGGATTAAAGGCGTGCGCCACCACCGCCCGGCTGGGTTTGTTTTTTTTATTTCAAAAGTGCTACTGGATCCCAACATGATATTCAGAAAGAGACTGTTGTACTGGTGAGATTCTGAGCCCTGGTTAAACCACCACCTTGTGCTCCCACACGTGAGATCCACAGTGTTACACACACTTTCTGACCCTGTAAGTATTAACTCCCACCATGGAAGTCCTGCAAGCTCACTAACCCTACCCTTTGCCATGCCCCCAAACAAGGAAGTGGCTACCTTAAGAAAAAACAGGCACATGCCATTCCCCTACCCAACAAGGTACTATTGTAGAAATCAAGGTGTTCCTGCTCCAACACATCAAAATGTTATTCCAAACCAGACTTTGAATAAAACCCAAGATTTACGTGAAATTCACATGTTTTAGGCAACACCAAAAGAAGGAAATCCTTTACTCTGAAAACCAATGCTCTGGAATATATTTTCAAAGTCCTGACTGAATCAGAGTGGGGCATAGAATGATCAAAGGTCAGATCTTTTTATTTCATGTAAACTGTAGTCACACAGAGAGGGCTTCACCCTGCTTGCTGCTGAGTAAAGACCAATGTGACTTAGGGCCAAGCTAAACTTCTGCCCTTATATGGTCAAGAAAGGGGAAAAAAACCCACACACACAAGGAGGACATCAGGGGCACTCCCATGGATAGCAGATAAACACAGTCTCCACCATCTGGGCCATAGCCTGTAATTTGTGAGGCATGTTTGTGTACCAAGGGGGAACAGAGCAAGGTACTGAGGTGCCTGTGCTGTGACTGCATGGGAAGGCGGGAACCCGGAGTAGCCAGTCACAGCTAGTGCCAAGGCAAGCACAGAGCACGCTCAGTTTCCTGGTTCCAGAAGAAGCTGCCAACGCTGGAAAGGACTGGGGATTTTTGAGAATTGGTTATTTCCCGTGATTAGTGAAGTTATTTACTAAGAACCTGCCTACAATTCTAGGTTTCCTTATCTGCTAGGTACTGCCCAGAAAGCTGGCAACAGAATTGTCTTTTTTTTTTTCTACTTTAAACACACACCCCACCACCCCACAAAACCCTTAAGTCACAAGACCAAGAGTCAAGCATTGCATCAAGGAAAGCGATTTCATTCCAAGAGTTTGAAGGGCCCACACACCTTGGGAAAACAAACGAGGAGGAAGTGATACCTGCTTTTTCAAAGGTATGTACCAGTTTAGTAGGGCCCATAAGTCTGCCTGAATCTGTCAGTACCTGAACCTGGGCCAATACTACAGTGAAATATTTTTTGCAGTGGCTCATGGCTTTGACACTAAACTTTAATCTTTGCTGCCAAGAGAAACTGTTACTGCTAAGCTTAACTCACAGCCTAAGTTATGCCTAATAACCACCTAAATTACCTCCGTCCACAGGTGCCTTCTAGTTTTAAAAGTCAGGCGTAACTGGCCATTTGCAAGTGTCTTACTAGTGGTCACACTCAGTCTATAAATTGCTATGGAGTCCCGACCAATCACCCTGCTAGATGATTCCCCAAAAAAACTGACATGGAAATTTCTTTAAAAGGGTTTAAACTGTTCTAAATAAAGACATTAAGTTTTGAAAAGAATGAGAGCTCTGTCCTTAGCGAACTAGCCTGGAAATGCTATTACAAAAACGATCTACCAACAGCAGGTGTGCCTTCTTACCGGCCGTCCTTAGGCCAGGAGTCTAGTAAGACTTCATCACTAATGCCTCTTCAACCCACAGTCCTTCCAGCCTGCCCACTTCCCCTCCTCAAATTGAGAAAATAATTGTTCATTAAAAGGAATTCTAGGGGTAATGAAGTTAAGTAGGGCCATTCCGAGGAGCCCTGGCCAAGCAATTGCGGTAAAGAATGCTAAGCAAGGCAGTGCTAGACACGGGCAGGACATTGCACAGGGCAGTTTAAGTAGCATGATCTCGGTGAGCTAAGCCCCACTGTGATGATCTCTTTACATACTAACCACAGTTTACTCATAGGGAACCAAACCACTAACAGTTGTCCCCATCTAGCAAAGAGATGGATGGGTCAGGATTCAAATCCTGGCAAGCTGGCCCAGTGCTTTGCATCCTGTTTTTAGCTCACTGGTTCACAGTGGTTAGCCAGGCACAGATCAGAAGCCACCTTGAGACCTGTACAGTGGTTCTGTCTTTTGATAACTAGTCCTCTCAAGCAAATACTGAAAGTTACCTTTTGTCTATTGATTTTTTTTCCTGTATCTTTATCTGTATTTTAAAAATTATTATTTTATTTACATTGGTGTTCTGCCTCCATGTATGTCTGTGTGAGGGTGTCAGATCCCCTGGAACTGGAATTACAGACAGTTGTGAGCTGCCATGTGGGTGCTGGGATTTGAACCTGGGTCCTTAGGAAGAGCAGCCAGTGCTCTTAACCGCTGAGCCGGCTCCCCAGCCCCTTTATCTGTATTTTTATCCTAAATTTCCTCTAGTTAGGTCTTTGTCTTAAGAAGACTCCCTTGGTTCTCTGTATTTTATAGAATATTCGTAGAGTTTCTGCAAGACACCATACAACCATTTCAAACACTTAGCCAGGAGAATGACTCAACTCAGAATCGGTCTGTGTATATTAAGCACAGTGAAACACCATATTATTGTTCGTCATACAATTCCCAAGGTGTTTGAATGCCTTGATTTTAAAACACACACACACACTCAACACACACGACTGACAAATATCTAATACCTAAATTTCCTTTGAAACCCTGTTTCTGTTTGCTGAATACATTTGCTTTACCATGAAAGGAAGGCTGGTACTACGTTCAACAAGGAGGATGGGTAGCCGGCGAGAGATATACTCAGTTACTGTTGACATCTAGCCAACTTTTGCCAAAACTCGTAACAGAGGGATACCTATTGTGGAAGGAATTATCTACTTGGGAGCTGGGAGGGCTAAGAAACCTAAGGCTCTAAGGGCTGCAAGCTATGCAAGTTAGCTCTTCTCTCAGAACCTGGTACTGTCAGTCTCCTTAACCTCCCTAGAGAAACGCTTGTAGGAAACATAGGATCAACAGAGACAAAAGTCCAGCATCCCCAGGCCCCGAAGTCTCAGTGCTTCTCCCTGGAGACTGATCTTTAAATGGAGAGAAGCCTCCTTCAAATCCCATGTGAGTTTAAAAAAAAAAAAAACAAAAAACAAAAAAAACCAGCAGCGCAAATTGCGCATCCCGGGGACCCAATTCATAATCACCCCAGATATGCAGTCCCCTCACAGGAAAAACACCGCTCCCAGAACCTTCTCAACAGCACTCTAGCTACCTCCTGGAGGTTTTACTTTAGACCAGAGAGATACACAGGCAGGGCTGGGTAGCCGGGTGCCAGTTGGCCTAGGTGCGCCAGGTGCGGCGTGGGGGCCTCGGGGTGATGGGTGGATTCCTTACGGTTTCCCGCAGCTTCCGCTCCTGGTCCAGCTCGCGCTGCAGGCTGCCCGCCCGCTCCTCCGCGGCGTCCGCCTGCTCCTGCAGGCTCCGGATCTTTCTCCGCACTGCCTCCAGCGAGCTGCTACCCGCCATGGCGAGGCGGCGGCTGAGGCTGCGCTCTGTCTCCGCGCTCTGCAGCTGCTACTACCGCCGCCACCGCCGCTGCTGCTGCAGCTACCGAGCCCAGGTCCGGTTCGTCCCGCCCAGGCCGGCTTTGCAACGCCGGCGCCCCCTGCGGCCCAGAAGCAGCCCCGGAAGTCACGGCCCGGAGGCTTCACTGGAGAGGCACCGGCGGGTACGAGAGCGCCGGGGACAGGCGCGGCGGGCAGACGGGCGGGGCCCGGTGGACCCCGGGAACTGGCGGCCTGTACAGCCACTGCGCGTGCGCGCGGAGACGGTTGGCTCTAGGCTGCTCTGCCTGGAGCGGGGGCACCGCAGCGGGGCGTTTGCTCCCATTCCTCTGAGCCTGGGTGGCCCCAAGTAGAGGACCTAGATGCTAAGGCCTATAGCGACTTCTGCTGGCCACTTGGAGCGTTCCGAAATCCCAATTTCCCTTGAAGCTGAGTCAGGGTAGGTGAGCGAAGACCTTGAATGTTCCCTAAAAGAACTCTTCTGGTCTTAAGGAACGTCAACATTCCGAATGCTAAAGGCTTTGGCGACTCCTGCTGGCCGCCCGGAACGCTCTGTAATCCCGATTTACCAGAATCTGAACAAGGAACTTGGAGCCTGAAGTATGAATATCTTATGGGAAGTGGTTCTTGTAAAGAGCCACAGAACACAAGATCCTGACTACAAGAACCCCAACATCTGAATTATCTCATCAAGTGTAAATCACTAGCTGACAACGCGAAATGGTTAGACCCCCTGTTCTAAATACAGGTTTTCTAGGTTGGAATTTGGCTCTTAGGTCTCTGCTGGCTTTGTAGCTTTGGACAAAGGACTTCTCAGGGCTTCATATCTTAAAAACTAGTATAGAACTCTTCACGGGACTGTTGAGAATTATCAGATAATACGAAACACTTAACAATACCTTATATATAGTTAAGAACTCAAACGATATAATTAAACACACAGGCAAACCTTAAGAGTTTGGCTGGACTCCATACCCAGTTGTGCAACCTCAGGGAAGGCGAGCATACTAGCCTTTCCTGGTTTTAATTCAGTCTGATATTTGGAATTCGATCATCTGGGGTTACAAGACCACAGAAACCTGTGACAGAACCTCTGGCTACCAGCTGGAATGCCACATGGACACAATCTGTAAGAACCCATTTCTGCCATTCCTTCTTGTGTTGTGTTTTTAAAAGCCTGTCAAGTCTCTGGGCTTTATATCCTGCACCTTTAAACAAGCACACCTCTGGAATTCCTAGTTGCCTCTGGCCTCTGCTACAGAAGGAAAGCCTATAAACTCCAGCTAGGGCTCTCAAGTCCTGTGGGTGGAGCCTCTTGCTTGGTTTCTGAGCAGTTGGTCAGCGGAGAGGCAGTGGGTACAGCTCCTCCCCAAAGCTAACAGACCATCTGCCTCCAACCTTGAGGACGCCCAGACGAGGCATCTGCAAACCTCCAAGGACAGCCCGGGAACACACTGGCCACTTGCCAATGCAATAAGCTGCTACCCCAGTGGTTCAGTGTCTTGCTTTACAAACACCCTAGGAAGTCAGTTTCTGGAAAGATTATTTTCACACCTACGTCCCTATGGCAGTTAGGTTTGGCTACAGGTTGTTTAAGAAACCTGTGGCTGGGTCCCATCTGAAGAGATCCAGGGGTGAGTCACTCAAGGGACCCTAAGTTTAGATAAGCCTGAGTCACCACAGGAAGAAGACCTAGAGGGATAAAGTCCCACATCCAGCAAATAATCAGCTACACCTCAGCTATTAGGGGAAGGAGACTCGGCCTCATTTAGGCAGAAAACCAGCAAATATCCAGAACAGATTGCTAGGAATGCTAGCTCCCAAAAGACAGACAGCCTTTTATTTTTATTTTTTTTTGTTTTTGTTTTTCGAGACAGGGTTTCTCTGTGTATCCTTGGCTGTCCTGGACTCACTTTGTAGACCAGGCTGGCCTCGAACTCACAAAGATCCGCCTGCCTCTGCCTCCCAAGTGCTGGGATTAAAGGCGTGCGCCACCACCGCCCGGCTTCGAAAAAATATTTTTAACACTAGAAAGTAAAACTCATTGCAATACGTCGGGATGCTGGCCTCTCTCCCACCTCTTTCCTCTAGTGACACCTATCTTTTTCCTCTTCAAGTCTTAGCTATTTCAATGGAGTCAGGATCTCTCTAACTATAAGGAGACTACACAAACTTCCTTCAACATTCCTAGTCTCCAAAGAACTTACAGAGGATAATGATCAAAACACTAGCCAAAAGAAATAGAGAAACACACGCTCACACCATATTTAGAGACAGTTTTCCAGCTCATAGAAAGAACCAAAACTGTCTTTGAGAACCTCCCTCCCCTCCTGGCCCCGCCCCACAGCTGGCTTTAAATAGCCTCTTCTGCTTCTGCCCTACCTCATTCCAGGGCCCTCCTCAAGATGTCTCATTAAAGACATGATTATCACTACATAGTTACAACAATTATTATCTCCCCCCCCCCCCAAGAATTATAGTAGTGTTTTTTTTCTCCTCCTGCTTTTATTGGTACTGGGCTATTTGCAAATTCTCTGAATTCCTTTCCTTATAAGGAATATCTCTCCTTGATCTATCAGCGGCTCTTTTGAAAAAACTAAATAAATGTCTTGCAGGAGAATTTGGGGGTAACGGGTATCCTCCATCTAGCATGTTCAAAGCAAACATCTGATTCATGTTACACAAAACAGGTCAGAGTTGTGAAGGCTTTTTGTTGTTGTTTTCCTAAGGTCAGGTAGGTTTTAGGGTGAGTTTTATAGCTAAACCAGTGCTTCTCCGAGACCCTTTTCCAGGAAACTTAATTATCATTGAAAGTTTTCTTTTTGTCTGATCCCAGAGTTGGTTGTCTGGACCACTATCAAGAACACTAGATAAATCTCAGGCCTTTCATGAATGAGGACTGTGCAGATTTCAAAACCTTTGGGTAATCTGCATTACACATTATCAAACACAAAAACAAAAAACTTCAAATTACAAACTGCTGTCGAACTTGGGGTTCAACTTCTGGGTGTAGTTTTCTCTGCTTCTCACACATTCTTGGGATTGTTATCAGCTTCCTAAGGAATTCTTTTCTAATTGGGCCTCTAGGCTTTAATTGGATTCTCCGGGTGGAATGTAGTGGTGTGAAAAGAGGTCAGTCCGTTGGAAAACCGACCCTCAGCTTGACTTTTTAGACAGAAGTGGCTAGCTCTGCAGTTAAGATTCCAAAGGGCAGTGAAAAGGGAGCTTGGCAGAGCTGGAGCTGTGTCTATACCCCCTGGAAGTATGTGGTGGTTGTCAGAGGGCTGACAGGTGGGGGTGGGGCGGGCAGGGGGCAGCCGGCTCACTAGGCCATATAAAGCGCTAAGCTATATATAACTCCCTGCGTACTTTCTGGAGCTGGTGCCTCAGACTGCAGACCCAAGCAAGTATCATCTTCCCTGCCTCTTAAGGCTTGCCTAGTGAGAAAGAGATCCTCAAAGTGTTCCTGTAGCCCTCAAGTTTAGCCTTCGAATTAAAAGGATGAGTGCATGTAAAAGGCCAGGCTTTCTGTACCCATCCAGCCTAGGTCCATCAGCGGAAACCGCTGGGGGTGGCAAACAAGAACATTAGGTATTCTGTTTTGCACAAAACTTGGTGATGGCACACGCACTTACGAGGTTTTATACCAGCAGGAGGCGAAGTTCACCTCCAGCAGTCCCTGTTGGGGAGGCTGCGTTCTCCCAGCTTCGCACCCACCCACCTCCAACGAAAGGGGAGGAAGTAAAGAGGAAAAAGAGAGAAAAGAACGGATGGCATATAAATGAAAAGTGCGCAGCGGCAGCAGAGGCGGCTTCCAGTGCTCTGGGCCACGGCCAGGCTGTGTGCAGGTGTCCTGCGGGAGGAGGGTTACCCTCTTCCTTTGCTCCGCAGCCCCGGTGGTGACCCCAAGAATGGCCACGGGGACAGGAGGTGAGGAAGGCGGTGTGAGCGTGCACTTACATCTGTGGCCTTTTTCTCCGCCAGCTCCAGTTTTTCCTGGGCATCTTTGAGAGCCTCAGAGTATTTGTCCAGTTCATCTTCAGTGCCCTTGAGTTTCTTTTGCAGTGACACCAGCTCATCTTCCAGCTGGGAGTTGGCGGTGGAGTACGGGGAAAGGGGTGGGGTGCGGCAGGCAGCGTGATCCCGCAAGGTGCGGGGTGAGGGTGCACAGATCATAAAGGACAGGGACAGCGGGAGAGAGAGAGAAAGGGAAAGACAGGGAGGGAGAGAGAAAGAAAAAGAGTTAGCCATTCGTGAGCCGTGCCACGCCGCGCGCCCGGGGTACCTTGGCGGCGGTCTCGTCGGCAGACAGGAGGCTGTCCTCTGCCTTGTGCAGCTCCTCCAGCACCCGGTCCCGCTCGTCCTCCGACTCCCGCAGCAGCTTCTCTTTCGCTGCGATGTCCTCCTCGAGCTGGGGGCAGTGGCGAGCGGGTGCGGGCGGCCGGCGTGGACCGGGTGTGAGACACACAATAAATGGGCGCCAGGTTGGCTGGGGCCCTACGGCTGTGGGTTCGCTGCCTTGGGGCTCAAGGGAATCTAGGTAATATCTCTCTCAGAGCTGGAACCACTCAGCGACTGGTCTCGCACCCCACCCCCATCCCCGGGACCACACACTCCTGCCGAAGACTCAGAGAACTCAGGTCCCCAACTTGAGGGGTTGCAGAAACACGCCCCCCCCCCCGTTTGACTAGCTTTCCATCTGTGTCTTCCATTCTGTCCCATCTTTGTTCTTAGGAAATAATTCAGTGATTCCCCCCCCCCCGCCCTTCCCTTCAAAGTCTACAACCCATGTTTACCGGCTCTTTCTCTCCAGGCAAAAAGTCCAAAGAACTAAGAACACTTTAGGACTTGAGTCTGCCCCGCTCCCCCGCCCTTCCCGCCAACCAACCCGGGAATTGGTAACTTTTCTCCTTTCCCCGTTCAAAACTGATTCTCAATCCTAAGACTCAAGAGCCTCTCTAGGGAGTTCAGTGGACCTCGAGGACCGTGGGAGCCAGAGAAGTGCCACAAGCGTCCTCAGACGAGACAGAAAAGTTAGAATCAGCCTAACTCTCGCGCTTCGTCATTTTTTTTTTCCTTCTTAGACCTGCGCCCCTGGACGCCTTGGGCTGGGGATGGGTTGGGGAAAGGGCGCCAGATCGGGTACCCGGTGCGATCGGCGGACGCATAGTCGGGGCAATGGGGAGTGGGGGTGGACGCAGACCTGCTTGCTCCGGTCTTCCGCCGCCTTCTTGTCAGCCTCCGCCTGCTCGGCTCGATCCAAGGCGTTCTCTTTGTCGAGCTTCAGCATCTGCATCTTCTTCTTGATGGCGTCCATGGTGGCGGTGGAGAGGGGCCCTTAGGCAGAGGAGGGAGAGGAGACGCGAGAGCGGTGGGGTGGCAGAGCCGGAGTGCGAGCGCGGAGCTGCCTGCTGTTCCCTGATATGTACTTTCCCAGGGGGGCGACCGCATTCCTCAGGACAGCCAATACTTTTTTGGAAAAGCTTGTTCCTCCTACCCCCTTTCCCAGTCTCCTGCCTCCGCCCCGTGCCCCCTCCTCGCTCCTCCCGCGGGGGCCGCACGCCCATTCGCTGCCGCCTGCCGGCCTCCCAGTTGACGGTGGATATGACTATATATGGGGACCCGAGCCTCCGAGGCGGCGGCCGGGCGAGGCCGTCCTATTTCTAAACCTGCACGCCTGGGAAAGAGCGCCGGACCTTGCTGGAGCGGAGCCCGGCTAGGCGAGAGTCTCTAGCCACCTCCCAGAACCATCGCCTGGTCATCAGGGTCCCCAGAAAAGCCTACCCGGAGCAACCGGGGATCCTGGGAACAGGGCAGGTGGTGTGTGCCCACTGGTCTCATTTGGCCTTCAAATCCTGGGGTGTTCAGCTTAAGGTCTGGGGTCCGCCTGTCACAGCCGCTGTGCCTCGCATCTGGACCTGAGAGCTCTCAGTACCCAGCTGCGCCCTTCTGGCAGCTCTCAGCCCACCAGGTGTAGTCCAGGGCACACGTTTTGGAAATTTCAACCAGAGCAGAGAAATAGAGCTGGAGGGAGAGGTGTGGGGGTCATTCCTGAGATCTTGTCACTTGCGCCTGATGGTGCCCACAATGACATGCATAGAAGGTCTCTTCACCAAAATGGGGGTAGGTAATAAAATTCGTAAGGCACTTAGGGCCCAGTAGGCTGAGTTGTGTGTGTGTGTGTGTGTGTGTGTGTGTGTGTGTGTGTGTGTGTGTGGTTTAGACCCAGGCAGCTTAATGTCATGAACAGCTGTGTAGCGTGATTATTAACAGCTAGGATGCTGTAGCTTCCCTCTATTTATTTATTTGAATGTTTTACTATATTCTTTACTTATTTGGGGGTTCATTGCGGTGCACTTATGCCATGGTGGGCTGTGGGGGTCAGAGGACAACTTTTAAGAATCACTTCTCTTTCCGCCACGTGGGTCTTTGGGATCCAACACAGGTCTTTGGGCTTGGTCCAGTTTCCTCATATCTAAGTTCAGAGGGCAGAGAATTCCTCAAGTTCAGATCTAGTTCAGATCTAGCTTTTCATGACTTCCCTGCATTAATCCATCCAGGAAGTTCTCTCTCTGTTAGGCACTTGGTGCCAGGAGACTGAAGACATGGTACAAATTAGCCTAAGGAAATAGTCCAATTCATAGCCTGAACTCTGCGAAGGGAAAGGGGCTAGTCAGCTGGGGGGAGGGGCCAGAAGGCAGGAGGATTCCCCCCCCCCCACATCTCTTTAAGCATACCTTGTTTCAACCCCCAAGGAGGAGAAGCCTGATCTTTTCTGTTTCAAAGAGGCTTCAGGAGCGGGTGGGAGGGCTATCCCCAAACCTTACTGATGACCAGCTGAGACAGGGTTGTGAGGGTCTTATGACCAGTCCCTACAGAATAATTTACAGCCTGTACTACATGGATATCAAATATTCCCCAGACAGTGTCTGAGCAGATTAGGCAGGCCAAATGACTCAAATACCTCTTTAGGATTTTATCAGGTTTCTGACTGCCCAGGAGGGAAAACATACCATAACCTCTTTTTTTTTTAAGATTTATTTATTTAACATTTGAAAGCTCTATCTGTATATATTCCTGCAGGCCAGAAGAGGGCATCAGTTTCCAGTATAGATGTTTGTGAGCCATCATGTGGTTGCTGGGAATTGAACTCAGGACCTCTGGAAGAGCACACTGTTCTCTTAACCATCTGAGCCATCTCTCCAGCCCCCATAACCTCTTGTAATGACCAGAATATTGTAGCAGAAAGCAGAGGTGCTTTGTGGCACAGAAAATTTACCAGGGCCCTTCCTTGCCACACTCCAAGTGACTCTGAGCACTGACACCTTTCCAGGCCTTGGGCAGTATTCAGATATGTGGGCTATAGGAAGCTGACTCTCCAGCCTGGAGTTTAACAGAAGGAAAGATGGGGGCTCTGCAGTCAGAAGCTATGATCCAAATAGACTGGGCCACTTCTTTTCAGTGTAGTCTTACCTCACCTCTCAAAGCCTCAGTTCTCTTCTACTAATGAAGTGCTGAAGTGGATACTTTCTTCAGCTAGGCATAGCTGAAGAACTCACTAAAACCCTTTTAAGTGAGCTAAGGCTTCAGTTCATTAAACATACCACAGCTGGATACTTCTACAAGCACAACAGGCAATACTGGACTCTGGACCCAAAAATTTTTCTCTTCCAGATGTTGAGAATGAACAGGGGTATAAGACCTCAGAAAAGAAGATGCAGGAAGAACCAGGTCAGAGCAGGCAGAAAAAGCTTCTTTGGGGTGTTTAAAAACAGATTTTAGAGTAGGGGAGCAACAGGGAGTGAGAGGCCATTGATGGTAGTTGGACAGTAGGTTTTCTTGGACATCAGACAGGAAAGGCAAGCTGAGGCCAAATGGCAAAAAACTTGGAATTGTAGGTTGTCCTTGAACTCCTGTCTTCCTCTGCTTCCTGAGCCCTGGGATTACATAATACATTGCTTATGTGTGATGGAAGCTATGGATTTCTTTCTACCTTTCCCTAGCCCTGACCCTCTCACCTACAGCTATACTCAAAGGCTGGAGCATATGGAGATCCTGTGTGGAAATGGAGTTACACTGAGTTAACTTTGCGTGTGTATGTATGTGTGTGTATATGTGTGTGTGCCCCCCTCCCCGCGCACGTGTGTGTGCATGCTCATGGACATACACATGTTAGAGGTCAAGCTTGGGTGTTGCTCCTCAGGATGCCATCTACTTTGGTTTTGAGACAGGGTTTCTCAATGATCTGATATTTGCCATCTAGGCCATGCTTTCTAGGTTGGAGATCCCCAGGGATCTGAGTCTCCAGTGCTGGGATGGCAGATATGCACCAATATACCTGGATTTTCAGCATATATCCTGGGGAGTGAAGACAGGTACTCATGGAGCTAGCTAGCTCCCTAGTCCCAGAGCCACTGTATTATCACCACTGATGGGTTGACATGTGTGTCCCTGAGTTCAGGGACAGTTGGATAGTTGCTTTCTATATGGTATATATTTGTTCCCCAGCAATTGGCCATAAATAAAAACAAGAACAGAGATGAACCAATGAACTAGTGTTGTGCCTTCTTGGGCAAAGGCAAACTGGGCTACTTAGCTTCTCTCTCACTGTAGCTCATACCAAGGGACAAATATGAATTATTAGGTGCTGAAATGAAAAGGTTTTGGAGTTTGGGCTGAAGAGGCAATGTGCAAAAGTGATTACAGTTATTTTCAAATGTTTGGCCTCTCTCTCTCTCTAGCCAGTACCTTGGCAGGATTGTATAGCCTCACCAAAGGACATTAGATACTTGCTTTGGCCAAGCAAATGACTTGTAATGGACACTTTAAGAGCTAGCCTATGCCTCACAGTATTTATTTTCTTTTAAGATTGTTATATCTCTGTCATTCTGGGTTCCCAAGTGACAACCCCTACACACACCACGACTAACTCTTGGTGGACATGTAACAAAACCAAGATACAAACCTTTGTGATTTTAAGTCATTGAAATTTGGGCTTTTTTTTTTTTACTGGAACAGAGCTAGTTTCTCCTGACTAATATACCACCATAGGCCATTTCAGATAGGAGGAAGCAGGGAACTCTGATCACAGAGGTAGGAGAATGCAGCAGCCATGTCAAGATGGAGAGAAGTACAATTCAGAGAGACATCAGAGGTTATCTGATCAAATCTATTTTCAAGAAAGCCCTATATTTCTCATTTCTCAAGGACATATGAAAAAGCCCATGTTTCTTGACAGTAAAAAGGCTGACTTTTTTTCAATAAAAAACAAATAAACAACAACAAAATGAAAAACAAGTGACCAAGTAATGTCTACACTTTACCAGGACCTGTTATTCAGCCATTTTTTTCCACAAGTATTAATTGACGTATTAATTTGTGTAGCCTTGGCTGTCCTGGAACACACTTTGTAGACCAGGCTGGCTTCAAACTCACAGAGATCTGCCTGTCTCTGCCTCCCGAGTGCTGGGATTAAAGGTGTGTGCCTGTTAATTAAATTAATTAAATGGCCATGCCTAGCCATTACAGACAGTTTGAAACTGCCATGTGGGTGCTGGGATTTGAACCCGGGTCCTCTGGAAGAACAGCCAGTGCTCTTAACCGCTGAGCCGTCTCTCCAGCCCCCCAGGCCTATCTTTATGTGCAAAATATTTAGAGCTTTTGGGGCCAAGGGACATGGCAAGGAGATATACTACTTAGTTTTCCATCACTGTCACAGAACACCCAAGACAATCAACTTAAAAAAGGAACAAAGATTTATTTTGGCTCACAGTTTGGAGGGTTCCAGCTCATGGTTAGTCGGCCTATTGCTTTGGGCCTGTGACCAGTTAGCATGCCACAATGGGATAGTGAGATAGAAGAGGCCTGTTTACCTCAATGTAGCCAGGAAGTGAAGAGGTGAGGAGGAGCCATGGTCCCTATCTCCCCTTAAAGGGTATGCCCTCATATTCTAACTTCCTTCCACCAGGCTTCACAAACTAAATGTTATTCCATTTCCAAATGGCCACCAAGTTTAACACATGGTTTTAGGGGACATCCAAGGTACATACTACAGAGAAGACATGGGTATTTTCCTCTAGGAAAAGCATCTATATTTAATGTGGGTAAAACTTTCTCTTTGATATGTATATTGGATATATACCTATATAAAGTATGTATATATCCATACTGGATATCCATATATCCAGTAAAAAAAAAAAGCCCAAATTTCAGTGACTTATATATTCATATATATATATATTCATATACATATATCCAATTATGTTACCATTGCCCCAGCTGACTGCCTGAGGTCTCTTATAGTTCCGAGAATAACATAGGTAAATCAGTTTTCCCTCTCCTTCCCTTCTTCTCTCTTCTCCTCTTTTTTTCTCTCTTCCTTCCTTTTCCTCTCCACTCTGTCCTCCTCTCATCCCCTCCTCTACTCTTTTCTATCCCATCTGTCTTTCTGAACCAGGATCTTGCTAAATTGTCTAAGCTGACCCCAAATTTGATAGGTAGCCTAGCCGGGCCATCCTCCTGTCTCAGCCTCCCCAAGAGCAGAGATTATAGGCATGTACCCTCACACTTAGATAGTTCAGTATTTCTGGGAGAGTTTTATACTCTGCCCTTTCCCTCCGGGAAGTCACCCGTGCTTAACATACTGCATTCCCCAATATTTAATTACAAAAGAGAGTCAACATGAACAGTGCTTCCTAACTGACACCCTCAACAGGAATGCTTACTTGAATGTGTACATGAGGGATTCCTTGTTAAAAAACAAAACAAAACAACCAAACAAAACAAAACTCTCATTGCCTGATAGTCACAGCTTGCTTAACAGCAAGAGCTTCTACCCGTGCATTGTGACTCCCCCAGAGTCAGCCAAACCAACTCACACAATGGAGAGAAAGTGAAGAATCTATAATTAAATCCAGAGACAATGCTCCTTCCACTAGGTTTTGGAATGCAGTGTGTTATACTCATGGCTCATTGGCCTACGGGAACAAGATACAACATGTTCTCTTCATACACAGGGGAGTGTTGTTTCATAAGGGTCATGGAGGGCCCATGGAAAACAGCCTCGGCCTGGGGCAGGGGTGGGGGTGGGGGTAGAGCTCTGAGAACAATCTTCGGGTCTTTGGGTGGGTCCCTGCCTTCGTTAGTTAGTGACCCACACCTGGTCCCTATTCTGCTGAGATTCCAGAGTGTTCCTACCCTCGGGAGAGAACTGCATGGGCAAAATAATTTTCCCAATACATTAATGAAAATAAAGAACACGATAATTTTCCTGCCTTATGTTTTCTCTTTTGTCTCTCAACAGAAGTAACTATGCTTGGGTCTAATCAAGTTAATGAAGCCCAATTAGTGATAGAATTTAGCCATCTCAAGAATTACTGGCTTTTCTTCAAAGATTTGTTTCATTTTACTTACATGTATGTGTGCATGTGAGTTTCAGCAGAGGCCAGAAGAAGGCGTCAAATCTTGTGAAGCTGGAGTTACAGGCAGTTGAGAGATGCCCACTGTGGGTTCTGGAACTTTATTTGGGTGCTCTGGAAGAGCACGGGGACTCTTAACTGCTGAGCTGCCTCTCCACCCCTCCTTTTTCTGTGTAAAGTTTTAGAAAGCACTCTCAAGTTCCTTTCCTCCTTACAACCTCTCATGGTAACTTTAGCCTGAGTGGTGTAATTGTCACGGTGTAGATTAGAAAACCAAGGGCAGTGAGTTGTCGGAGGCCACCTCACTGGAAGGTGGCAGTTCAGGGAAAAGAATAGAAAAGAATTCTCACTCCCAACAGGAAAGCTCTGCTCCATTCATTGCTAAGCCTATTTTAATTTTCATATTTCATTTCATGTTTTAAAACATTATAATGTAAAGATCAGAAGGGGCCACCAGAGCTTCCCCCCCCCCCCACAGCCACTGTGACCACACACCTGAGGGGAGTATCTCAAGGGATGAGAGAGTTGCTTAGGTCACAGTTTCAGAGGGTTTAGTGCATCCTGCCCAGAAAGCTGTGGAGTAGAGCAGATCCAATCAGGACAAGCTAGGAAGGAAAGAGAGGGGAAATGCCGGCACTCTGTTGGCTTTTTTTCTTCTTGCTTTCTCTCTTCTGGGCTTCTGCGCTGCCCTAGCCCCAGCTCATGGGATGCCACTCCTCTCTCTCAGGACCAACTTCTGCTTTCAGTTAATCTTCTCTGGAAACAGCATCTCCTAATGGGTTCTAAGTCCAGTCAACTGACAATGAAGATTAAACACAAGGCTTCCTTCCCGCATATCACTAGTCTTGGTCAAGCCTGAGCCACCAACCCAGAGAGAGAGAGAGAGAGAGGGAGAGAGAGAGAAATAGAGGGAGGGAGTATAGGTGTGTGTGATGAGAAACCCACAGTGGGGGACAGCTTTCAGGGCTTCAAGATAAACCCATGCAGAAATCAAAGTGGCTTGTAGGCCTTGTAGACCAGAGACTCCATCCATCCAGCTGCAGGGCTCACATCTGAGCTTTGAGATGGTTCTAATCATTTCTTACCAGTGAACTCTGCATTCTTTTCATATTGGAAACCACCTGCTCATTTATATATTTTTATACTTGGTTCTCAAGTTTCCACTGATGTACTTAACAGTAGTAACACATGTGGAAGTGACATCTGCAGAGTATAAAACCCTGTGCAAAATGACCTTGGAGGGCAGGAAATGTGGCTCAGTTGGGAAAGTGCTCACCTGGCATGCAGGAAGCCCTAGGCTGAGTTCTGAGCTCAGCATAAACTGGGTGTGTCCACAGGTTTGTAATCCCAGTGCTCAGGAGGCAGAAGCAGAAAGATTAGAGCCTCAACATGATCCTTGGCTACACAGTAAATTCGAGGCCAGCTCCGTATACATGAGACCCTGTCTCAAACAGGGGGAGGAGGTGATATGAAGATGGTCCAGTTGGCAAAAATGCTTACCTTTCAAGAACAAGGACCTGGGTTCAACTCCCACAACCCATGCTTTAAAAAGCTGGACGTGGTAGAATATGCTTGTAAGCCCAGTGCTGGGGAGATACAAACAGATACATTGCTGGGGATTGCTGGCCAGCCAGCCCAAAGTTTAAGGCGCCCTTTTTCTTTTGTTTTGTTTGAGATGGGGTTTTACTTTGTAGGCCAGGCTGGCCTCAAATTCACAGAGACCTGTCTGCCTCTGACTCCAAAGAGCTAGGAATAAAGGTGTGTGCCCCTCCCCAACCCTGTGGACAACAAACAACCAAGTGGATGATGCCCAAGGAACAATACTCAGGGTTGACCTAGAGCCTCTATATGAGTGTGAACACACACACACACACCCCTCAGAGCATCTGGCCCATCTACTGTATTAATCATCCATCCAGCCACAACTCATGTAGGTGGAGGAGGGCAGACCAGGGACTTGCTGAGGGACTGTATGCCAGTTACACCTCCCTGGTCTCCGTGTTAAGTAAATTTGATGCAGACAAGCCCAGGGAACACCTTAGAAACCTGGGACTCTATTTGGTTTGGGTTATGCACACACACTCCCTTGTAATATTGCACTTGGCAGCCCAGCTCCTCCACCTACATGGACCATACACACACACCCTCTCCCTGAACAACATACCTGGCAACCTTGGACCCCCAACCTGGCTGAGCTACACATATGCCTCTTCCTGAAAAATTATATCATTTTCTCCTCCCCTAACAACAATCAAACTTAACCGTTTCTGTTCAAACATATTTCATATATCCAGCTGTAAAGAATGGAAAGGCTTTCGAGGCCAGCCTGGTCTACAAATTGAGTCCAGGACAGCCAGGGCTACACAGAGAAACCCTGTCTCGAAAAACCAAAAAAAAAAAAAAAAAAAAAGAATGGAAAGGCTGATCCAGTCTGAACTGGCTTTGGGCACGTGTGCAGTGAGTGAGCCAAACTGTGTTCGTCAAGTGAATTTCTAGGGGAGAATCCTCTGTTTACCATTAAAAAAATTTTTGTTTAGATTTTACATTTTTTAAATATTTTATGTGTATGAGCATTCTTCCTACATATGTTTGTGGGCTGTGGGTATTTCTGGTGCCCATGAAGGCCAAAAGAGAGCATCAGATTCCCTGGGACTGGAGTTACAGGTAGTTGTGAGCCACCATGTGGGTGCTGGGAATCAAACCTGGGTCTGTAAGAACAGCAAGTATTCTCAACCACTGAGCCAGTTCCCAGCCCCCACTATTTATCATCTTATACTTGCATATAATTGAGTGCATACAGGTAAAATCAGATGCATTATGGAAAGTGACATGTGTAGGATAAAAATGATTATATAACCTTATCTATCAATCAAAACAGAGAAACACACAACCCAAACTATGTCCCTTAGTAACCAGCTCTTCTTCTCTTTAAACCTCATAAAAAGAGAGCCCACATAATAACCTACCCAACACTGTCTTTACTCCTGTGGCCCACTGTTCTGATTGATTGATTTATTTATTTATGTATATGAGTGCTCTATCTGCATGCACACCTGCAGCCAGAAGAGGGCATCAGATCGCATTGTGGGTGGTTGTGAGCCACCATGTGGTTGCTGGGAATTGAACTCAGGACCTCTGGAAGAACAGCTAGTGCTCTTAACCGCTGAGCCATCTCTCCAGCCCGGCCCACTGTACTGAAGTGTATTCAAATCTATGCTATTGTTTTAAATAAAGTTTCCTTGCTGCATTTGCAAATCTTTATGAACTTTTATTTCTATTCCCCAAACAAGAGGCCAAGAACCTAGAAACTCCCAATCTTGACCTGTACCAAGTATCAAGTTCAAATTCAGATGTCTGTACCCTGTTTCCAGGTCTCTCTGTGGGACCCTCTCCTAACAACTTATTTTTCAGCAGAGGTGGTTTGTTGGGAATGTGTAGGTGGATCTGGGTAACTGAGAGTGAGCAGTGGACTTGCTTTCATAAAGATTCCTTTCTGGTGACAGGTGAGACCTTTTCTGCAAGACTTACCAATGGGGTCCTGTGTTCTCCTTAAGGCAGCCTGTGTTGTTTGTTTGTTTGGTTGGTTGGATTTTTGCTTTTGTGGAACTCGCTATCCCTCCATAGAAATGCTTCCTTCAGAGTTTCCTCCTGAGAACTCTTTCAACCTTGGCAGCTCCAGCGAGGGAGGGGGTCAGACCTTTCATCAGACTTGAGGCAGAGGAAACTGTCTGTTCCTTTTCTGAGGTCCTGCTGCTGGTGGAGGGAACTTCGTTCTCCAGGCTGTCTGTTGGCAGAATTCCAGAAGAGGTCAGTATTTTTAGCATGGCCTTCTTCGCTTCCCAACACCTGCCATGCTCTGTAACCCAAGGGGCTGCTTAAATGCCAGGGAGATGACTGAGGACAAGGCGGCCTGAGCTAATATCCTAAAATACCACCCAGGAGACAGTTTTCTAATGGAAGCCACTTCATGTTCGTTTCTTCCTTAACTGCAGGGTCATCACAGCTCCTGGTTGAGATGTGTGACATTTGCTCTGGAAAAATAGCAGCTAGAGATGCCACCATTTGCTCCCAACTTCAAATTTCCCATCTACTGTTCACACCAACAATAGAGTATCTGCATATTTCCCTGGAACAAATTTTTCTTTTGATAGCACTGAAAAATGAGACATAGTTTAGACAATGGCAATGGGCTATAAACCACTTTCCTGTGACAAACCTGTCATTGCCCTCTAAAGCCGGTACAAGTTGGGATTGGAAATGTGTTCTCATGAAGCCCAATACACTTGTGGAGGACAGATGCATCGTGGCTCTAATCTTGGAGGTTGACATCAGCCCATACCATCCCCAGCATTCCTTGGTATCACAGTCAGTACAATGCTGGGATGGTAAGTTCTAGAGCATGGACATGTGTAGACCAGACTTGCCTCAACTATGTGGCTAGGGATGATTTTTAACTTTTGATAGTCCCCTGCCTCCCAAATTCTAGGATTACAGGCATATACCACCACACCTAATTTAATTTGGCTAGGGACTGAAGCCCTGTTTCAGACATTCTAGGTAAGCACTCTTTTTTTTTTTTTTTTTTTTTGAGACAGGGTTTCTCTGTGTATCCTTGGCTGTCCTGGACTCACTTTGTAGACCAGGCTGGCCTCGAACTCACAAAGATCCGCCTGCCTCTGCCTCCCAAGTGCTGGGATTAAAGGCGTGCGCCACCACCACCCGGCTTCCATATGACTCTTTGTTGGCTACTTTCAATGCTTCCAAATGCTATTATACAAAATGCCACTAGTATGAGATCAATAGTTTGCCCCCCACAAGACAGGGTTTCTCTACCTAGTCCTGGCTCTCCTAGAACTCGCTCTGTAGACCAGGCTGGCCTCAAACTCAGAGATCCACCTGCCTCTGCCTCCTGGGTGCTGTGATTAAAGGTGTGCACCACCATGCCCAGCTTTTTTTCTTTTCCTTAAAGGAAGTGAATCAGAACTTAACTACTGAAATGGGCTTATCATCACCCTTGCAAGTTGAAAGGCCATATTGTCCAGGGAATCTTACTGTTTTTAATGCCTACTATTTGTCAGGTGTAAAATTGGACACCAGAAAATTGGAAAATTGAAAACGCATAACAGTGCCTGGCTTCCTGTCAGACCCTTACTTTTAAGTCACTGCTTGTGGAACATGCAGGATTGTCTACTTGAATTGTTCTAGGTGTTTCTACAACCCACCCAATAAAATGGGGTTCGTTGTTTTGTCATCTCATATTTGTGTTGCTGGAGTGAAGTTTTTGGCTCTTATCTTCTTAGAGGGAAACATTCAGCAGAAAGACACAAAGTTTAAGCAAAGCTTTACTTAGTGAATCATATAAAAAATACAGTATACTCAGGGATTAGAGGGAGCTGGGCCAAGGAATAGGTAGTTTTTTTGTTTGTTTTTTGTTTTATAAATGAGTATTTATGAGGTAGGTGCCATACTTATAAGGTGAAGTTGACTTTCCCCACTCCTAAATCATTGTGAGCCCAACCTCCCTTTGAGAGTATTTGTTTCAATGTTCCTTTTGGAATTCCTTTTAAATTTTCATTTTCTTTATGTATCACTGCTCTAATCTCTTATTTGTTTCTGTTCTCCAATGTTTCCCAGTCATTAAGAATTTCATTCTCACGCCGGGCATTGGTGGCGCATGCCTTTAATCCCAGCACTTGGGAGGCAGAGGCAGGCGGATCTCTGTGAGTTCGAGGCCAGCCTGGTCTACAAAGTGAGTCTAGGACAGCCAGAGCTGTTATACAGAGAAACCCTGTCTCGAAAAACCAAAAAAAAAAAAAAAAAAAAGAATTTCATTTTCTCTCTCTCTCTCTTTTCTGAGATAGGGTTTCTCTGTGTAGCTCTGGCCATCCTGGACTCACTTCTGTAGATCAGGCAGGCTGGCCTTGAACTCACAGAGATCTGCCTGCCTCTGCCTCCCGAGTGCTGGGATTAAAGGTGTGTGCCACCACGCTTGGCCTCAATGTTCCTTTTAAGGGGAGTCAAACCCATAATGCATAGGTCTTTCAAGAAGACATGAAAATAGAGGGGGACCAGTTGGGAAGATGAAGGGGATAAGCAGGAGTGGGAACAAGATAGGAGAGGGTGATAGGGTGAGTATGATCAAAATATGTTACATACAGGTATGAAAACACCCGAGTGAGACCCATTATCAGGTGTAACTAACACATGCTAACAAAAAACGCTCTTCAGAGAGGTGAACTAGGTGTTCTGTGGCTGCTGGGCACTGCCAGCAGCAGCAAAGCAGCAGTCAGTACCTTCTCAGCTACAGAAGAGAGAGCAAAGACTGTCCAGTCTGCTTTCATCTCTGCTTGAATCTCAGTGTGGACAGCGAGCTCCTGGCTGAGAATTAAGCGCTTCCTCCATGTGTGTGGTCAGCACGGCGGTCATTATTCATGACCTCTCTTTTGGGGAAGCTGGCTCCCCTTGTGATTTGCTAGTCACCAGCCATATTCCTCAATGTCCCAAATGCTGGTGGCCTTTCTCAGTCCCTGGGTTCCTCTACCAGGGAGCCCAAGGTAGGTTTTCTTCAGGGTATAATCGTTTCTGGCTGAGCTGCTGGGTCATAGCACCTTGCAATGACTAGAGACAAGCAGAAGAGACATCAGGAGCCCAGTCCCTGGGCTCACCTGACCTAGTGCTGTACCAATTCACACACGAGTCCTTCCAGGCCAGCCTGTCAACCCAACGAAGACCCAGTTCAGGGGTTAACAGGAGGCATAGAAGACATTCTTAGGCATAGATGGCATTCGGAGTCATCTTAGGCAAGAGTCTGATGAAGGGACTCAAATGCTCTCCAACCTCAGTACCTCTGGGAGCTACAGATAAGAATATATTTGCATTAAATTGTGCCCTGTAGTAAGTATGGTATAGAGCCATATCTGTTGTCTCCCCTCTGTTGCTCATAAGTATGATCTAGAGCCCTATCTGTTGTCTCCCCTCTGTTGCTCATATGTGGGAAAGTGATCGGCAGCTAACTGCTGACTGTTTACTCTTTTAACCAAACACACTCACTTGTCTTGACTCTAGATGTTTCTATAGTTAAACTATTGGTTAACAAAATGAAACATTTCCTGCTTTACCCTTCACACAGAGGACTCAAAGGACAAACTTTTGTGCCTTTTTGAGGCATTAGATTTAATTGCCTTTATTAGTTGTGTGACATTAGCCAAACTACTGAGTCTCGCTGAGCCGAGGCTCCCTCATCTGAAAAATAGGGATAATCACATCATCTTCACCGTTATGCCATTGTGGTGTGTCTTCAGAATCCTGATTTTCTTTGTTTGCTGATAGATTGATGTTCTGGGGACAGAACTCAGGATCTTGTGGATCCCAGACAAGTATTCTAGTAATGAACTATAGCCCCAGGCCAGTTATGGATGTTTATTTTAATATTAAATATTACCCATAAGCAGAAGTTAGGGAAGTAGAATGGTTATTTCCTTTTAGGACAGTGTCAGGTGGCTTCTTGGAACACCTGATTTACTTTTGAACCCTAAAAACATTTTTTTAACCAGGCATAGTGACACATACCTCTAACCCCAGAACTAGGGAGGCAGAGGCAGAGGCAGGCAGATCTCGTGGGTTTAATGTAACCCTGGTCTATAGAGAGAGTTTCCTGGACAGGCAGGGCTACACAGAGAAACCTTGTCTAGAAAAACAAACAAACAACAACAAACAAAAAAGGGAAAACAATTTTAAATTGTGTATATGTGTTTTGATATATGCATTTGAGTGCAAGTGCCTGCAAAGGCCAGAAGAGGGCATCTGACTACCTGGAGCTAGAGTTAAAGGTGGTGTAGAGCCACCAACATGGATGCTGAGTTCTGAACTCTGGTTCTCTGCAGGAGCAGTAAGCGCTCTCCAGTCTTGCTGGGGCCCATCCCCAGGACTCTTGAGGGCAGGGATGAGCTGGTGCAGAGCATTGATCCAGACTCCATTGTAGAAATAATTAAATTATTTATCAGTATTTATATTATTTATTTGGATGGGCAGTGTTAATCCTTAACCTGCCATTTTAAATGAGCACACAGAGACCTGATGGATTTTAACAAGCCTTGGCCTGGATTGTACAACCTTAGGCTATCTAATCTAGCCCTTAATTCTATTCCCCAAGTATGACCCCATGTGCACATACCCCCCCTGGGCTGTTATTCCCCATGCTATGCCGATGTTACAGGTCACGTGGAATGACATTCTTTTCTCTAACCCAAGGCATTTGTCCTCCTTCCAGCTCTTGGCTTCTTCTCCTTCTACTTCTGGCTACTGGAGTCTTCTTCTACCCATCTGCTCTCTGTCTGCCCCAGAAGTCCACGAACCTTTGCTCTGCCTACCTTTCTCTTTGCCCAGTCTCTGGCCTCAGCATTATTTAACAAACGAGACAAGCATGGTAACACAGCATTACTTGATGTACAACAAGCAAGCTTCTGGGAGCAGGTTAATTAACATTTAGAATGCATAACATCACCCCATCACTACACTTCCTGAAATAAAGGGGTCTGGTAAGTGGCAAAAGCAGACCCCTTTATTTCAAGAAGAGGATGCCCCCTTCATTCCCTTTTCCCAGAGTCCCATTGGCTCCCGAACTGCAGGCTGCTGCTGCAGCTCTTCCTCATTGGCTCCTGTCTCATTACCCAGTGTGGCATCATTGTCATCAGTCTCCAGGAAGGTTCGGGTAAGTCTCAGGGCTGGCTGATCCCAGGCTGGATGGGTCTCAGGATGGCCATGTCTGGGCATGCCCAGGCATGCCTTAGACCGGCTCCATGTGGAAGCCCAGCCACACATGCACCATGTTTAGCAACAGGCCTTGTTCCTGCTCAATGGCAGGCCTTGTTCTCCCTACACTCCAGTCTCACACTTTGTTTTTTTTTTTTTTGTTGTTGTTGTTGTTATTGTTGGTATTTGTTTTTTGAGACAGAGCTTTTCTGTGTAGCTCTGACTGTCCTAGAACTCACTTGGTAGACCAGACTAGACTCAAAGTCAGAGATTGGCCTGCCTCTGCCTCCCTGCCTCTTTTGAATCTTTTGCCAACCCAAACCATACATAAGAAATGTGTGTGTCAAATACATGTAGATCATTGAATCTCTAGACTCAATTTTCTAAACTCAATGGACTAGTAAAAACAGTACCCTGATCAAGAATCAGAGCATTCTTATCTCTCCTTTCTATTCTGTCTCTGCTAGAAGTAACCATTATCCCAAATAGCTTTTCCTGTTTTTGAACTGTCTGAAGCCTTATACCTGGTTTTGAATACCTTAGCTGCTGTGTGTTCCTCTCTAAAATTTACCTTGTGATTAGGTCTCCATCTATCCCAGATGACTAATTTAAATGTCAACAAACTCACTCATGGTACAAGGCACCAGATAAGTAACCTAAAGCAATGAGGCAAAAGAAAGTGGGTTTCTTGGGTGAGATGTTTACTGTTTGTGTTTTTTACACCATGTGCCTCCTTGAGCTGTGTCTCTCTAGAACAAGGCAGAAGCTTCCAGACTTTCCTCTTTGGTTAAGATTCCATCCTATCTATGAAAGTGGGGCTTCCTGGGTAAAGATCACAACAGACACCAGTGTTTCCTAAGTTCAGTTCCAGAACTCCAGGAGAGAGTTCACAGGTCTGGCTTGCTCCGTGCTTGGCCATTGTCCATGACCTAAGGGTTTATATACACATGATGCTAAAATGCCTCGAGACCCACCCCTGAAATAAAAGTGTGCTGCTAAGGGAGGGAAAAGGTATGGCTTGGAGATCTGCAGGAGGGACTTAGGTCTATGTAGCTTCCTTCCTTGGGTGGTTTATGGGTCCTTGTCATTGCAGATGCAGATTCTCAAGTCAACATCTCAGCCCAGAGCACTGGACCCAGAGCAGTCAGGTCACATGGTCCTGGATGTCCATGGCCGCTGTGACCATGCTGCTTTTGTGGCCACCTTTGGCTCTGAAGCAATAGCGGCCGTTCAGGAATACAGTCTTTTCTTTTATGTCTGGGGATTAGCTGTGATTTTTTTTTTTTTTTTTTTTAACCTGCATGCTCTGTCTCTCATTGTTCAGCCTTAGCATAGAGTTCGGCCCTGGAAACTAATTTCCTGGATGCAGAGACTCCAACTCTTGATGGAATTTCTGCCCAGGTTCCAGAAGCCACCCCAGTGGAGCATGGTTTGCAGCTGCATCCTGAAGCCTGTGCAGTGCCACAGCCAGAGTTAAGAAAAGACCATCCATTTAGTCCAGGCTCCGTTTATTTTTGTCTTTATTTTTTGAAACAGAGCCTCAAGTGGCCCAGGGTGGCCTCAAACTTGCTATGAAGCCAAAGATGCCCTGATCCTCCTGCCACCAACTCTCGAATACTAGGATTATAGGCATGCCCCACTGCAGCAGGTTTATGTGGTGCTAGGGATGAAACTCAGGGCTCCATATATGCATGGGAAATACTCTACCAACTGAGCCACATCCCCAGCCCCAGACTCTGTGTGTGTGTGAGGCCAGAGATGGGTGAGAGAACATGCTGAGTGATGTGTACACATGAGCTCACTTAATCTTCATGGCTAATCCAAGAGCTAGAAATCACTATATCACTCTATGGCCATTGTACGTTTAAACTGAGGGAGAGAGAGTCAGTATGACATTAAGTCCAGCTTTTGCTTTCTCCTCTGTTATCTCACCTCACCCACATGAATCTGTCTCACAGATGATTTTCTTGTGACTCACTTTCCCAATTTTTCCAGAGATCAGACATTAACTCAACTTATAGACTCCTGTCCTTTAAGGCCCATTTCCAAGTACCAAACAGAAACAAAGGGTGGTAAACTAGATGAGCAGGTGAGATTCTGTGGTGTTTCAGAGGAAGCTGAGGTTAAACACCCAGGAGAAAATTTGTGAAAGGTTTTGAGGGAATAATTAGGCAAATAAAGAAGAAAATTCCATATAGAGAAACAACATGATCCCAAACTGGGAGATAGGGCATTTTGGGGCACTAACTGAAGGCCATTCGATACATTGAGGAGACTTACAGACAGAGGCAAAGAACCAGCCATTGGTTATCAATGTGGGCTATGGCAACTTCCCCCTGCACAGCTGGGGCAGATGGGATGGTAGGTCAATAACCCGATGGTAGAGAGGTCTGTGACTACAGAAGGACGCCGTGGGTTTCCTTAGCTCACTGGGTTCATACGGTCACAACAGGTGGAGGCAGCTGCTGGAGCCATATTCTTTATGGGAGCCGGGAAGGAAGATCCAGCAAGCTTCTAAAAGAAGAAACAATAAAACCTTTACAGACCATTAAAAAATCAGATGGTCAGATGTTCCACTAATGTAGGGTCAGATTTCACACACTCGAGTGTGTGTGTGTGTGTGTGTGTGTCCATCCACACATGTACTATGGTCTTTGCAGGTCAGGAAGAGTAGGGAATGAGCCAGCCAGTGGGGTGGTGAGAACTGGGGAAAGATGATGGAGATTGTTGGAGAGTGATCAGGACCAGTCTGCACGATTTTTTAGTTAATTAATTTTTTTCTTGGAGACTCTACTTTTGGAATGACTGTCTGGAAAACTGAGGTCTTTGATTTATTTACAAATCAGATAATACAGGGGCAGGAAAGGTGACTCAGGAATTAAGAGCACTGGTTGCCTTTCTGGAGAGCCTGTGTTCAATTCGCAGCACTGCATGGCGGCTCCCAACCGTCAGTAACTACAGTTCCAGGTGATCCAATGCCCTTGTCCAGCCTTTGTGAGCACTGCATGCATATGATCCACATACATACACTCAGGCAAAACACTCAGAAACACGCACATAGAAGTAGTTAATACAAAGCCGGGCGGTGGTGGCGCACGCCTTTAATCCCAGCACTTGGGAGGCAGAGGCAGGCGGATCTTTGTGAGTTCGAGGCCAGCCTGGTCTACAAAGCGAGTCCAGGACAGCCAGAGATATTCAGAGAAACCCTGTCTCGAAAAACCAAAAAAAAAAAAAAAAAGAAGTAGTTAATACAAACCTACCGGTAGTCTGCACAGTTACGAAAGGCTTGTTCCCTGCCATGTTGTTTCACATTCTGTAATACTTTCTGAGAGAGTATCTAGATTTTGCAGAAGGCAAGGGTATGTGTGGGAAGTGAGGGCCTTATCCTGGCTCTTCTCTACTTATGATCATGTGATTATCCCCACGGTCTCTATGTTAAGACTCTCTTAGTTCAGTGCTGGAATGGTGCTTCATATATAGCAGTCTAAGAAATATCTTGTGGGTACATAATTGAATGAACAACATACTTTCAAGAAGTGTTCTATGCAGTTTAATCTTCTGTAGGGTTAGTATTGTAACTGCCTGTGTACTTGAGTGCATGTGGCAGTCAGAGGGTAACTTTCAGGAGTTGATTGTCAGGCCATCAGGCTTGGCAGCAAGCACTTTTATCATCTCTCTGGCTCTAACCTCGAATTTTTTTTTTAGCTCCAGAAAGTGAGGGGAAATTCGGATAAAAAGTGAATATATTACAGATTGATGAAATCAACAAATTATTACTATTATTTGAAACAGAGTCTCTCTATGAAGCTCTGGCTGGCCTCTAACTCATAGGGATCCTTCTGCCTCTGCCTTTTAAGTACTTGGGATTAAAAACATGCACCACCATGCCCAGCCAACAAATTCTTTTGAAATCAAGAAACAGTTGTAACAGAAGAACTGTCAGTCAGAAGCATCAGCTCTTGAAGACAAAGGTGGATTTTTAAGATAAGGAACAGGGTCAGATTGCCAATGACTGCATAGCTAGAGGCAGCGTCTCTCAGTGACGAGGCTTCCTCTAGAAGACGGTCATCTCCTTAGCACAGCCCTGTGTGCAAGCGTGGCTCCTAGCAGCTTAGCCAGGCAGGGAGGGGACCCAGTGAGCTAGAGCTTTCCCTGCATGCTCAAGGCCACCCAGCACTTCCAGGGCCTGGTGTCACCTAGCCCCACCCCCATCGAGGTAGGAGCTCTTAGGCATGAGCAAATAAAATGAAACTCAAAAGAGACATTCTGTGTTTATTTAAAATTAATGTCCGTTCTCCTGCCCGCCCTGGCCCCTATTCTGTCCGTCTTCTATTTCAGAAAAGTCTTTGTCTTTGGATTAGCCCAGCTGAAGTTATTTTTCTTACCATCTGTATGGGGGAATTTCCCTCCACTTTTTCAACAAGAAAATAGCTCTTGGGCCAAAGGAACCGTGAAAATGTTTAGTCTCCAGAAAGGCATGCAGACTCTTGGGGCCGCAGCAGCCCTGTGGCTCAACTTCACATAGGAAACGTTCTCTCTCACCTTTTCTTGTCACACCAGCATTCAGTGTGTGACCCCATAATTCATGACAAATGTTCTTGGGCATGTTAGGAGACACTTATTGGGGTGGGATGCTGCAGACACTGTTATGCAGTTATCCCACTGGGTGATGGAGCCAGTGAGTGAATGCTGCTGAGCTTGGAGCCTGGGGCCTGTAGCTTGCTTTGCTCACTTTTCTAGCAAATTTCTCTCTGGGTTAAATTTTTCTTCAATAACATTTTATCTATTTTGTGTGCACGTATGTATCATGTGAGTGAGTATGTGTGTGTGTGTGTGTGTGTGTGTGTGTGTGTGTGTGTATAGATCAAAGGATAACTTGCGGAACCTGGTTCTCTGCTACCACATGGCTTTCAGGGATCTTACTCAGATGTTCAAGAACCTTTACTTGTTGGGTGGTCTTGTCGGCCCCTCCTTTCTAGTTTAATGCTTTACATGTTACCCTGAAGTGTCAGGGTGAGCTTACTGCATTAGTTAACTTTTCTTCCTTTCTTTCTTTCTTTTTTTTTTTTGTTTCTTTGTTTCTCTCTTTCTTTTCTCTTTTTTTTTTTTTTTTTTTTTGTTTTTTTTAGACAGGGTATCTCTGTGTAGTTGTGGCTGTCCTGGACTCGCTTTGTAGACCAGGCTGGCCTCGAACTCACAGAGATCCGCCTGCCTCTGCCTCCCGAGTGCTGGGATTAAAGGCGTGCGCCACCACCGCCCGGCTTGTTTTTCAAGACAGGATTTCTCAGTGTAGCCCTGGGCTGTCCTGGAGCTCACTATGTAGACCAGCTGGCCTCATAGAGATCCCCCTTCCTCTGCCTCCCGAGTTCTGGGATTAAAGCAGTGGTTCTCACCTTTCCTAATGCTGTGGCCCTTTAATACCGTTCTGCATGTTGTGGTGACTCTGAGCCATAAAATTATCTGTTGCTACTTCATAACTGTAGTTTTGCCACAGCTATGAATCGTCATGTAAATATCTGATATGCTACCCTTGGGAAAGGCGCTTTTGACCTCCAAAGAGGTCGAGACCCACGGGTTGAGACTGGCTAGTTAACTTTTCTCACGGCTGTGACAAAGAGCCAGATGAAAGCAACTTAAGGAAAGAATGGTTTACTTTACCTTACAGGTTGGGGTGTACCCTCTCCACGGCTGGGAAGGGACTGCAGCATGAGAGTGGTAAAGAAGGAGAGAGATGAGTGATTTCCTCTTTATGCACCTCGGGGGTTCCAGCCCAATGGGATTTTGCCACCCACAGTTAGGGTGTGTCTCTCACCTCATCCAACCCAGTCTAGAAACTCCCTCATGGATATGCTCAGAGGTCTATCTCCTAGGTGAGTCTAGATTGTGTCGAATTGATGATCGCTATTAGCATCATACTCATAATAGTTTATGGGAAACAAGTGAGGAAGGTCATCTGTGTTCATGGGGGGAGTTAGGAGACAGGGTTGATTTTAGTGGGTGTTGAGATTTAACTCTGGGCCTTGTGCATGCTGGTAACACTTTCCCACGGAGCTACTGCTCCAGTCAAGGCTTTAAGAATATTCAGATCAGTGAACTGAAAGAGCCAGGCCAATGAGATACTTGGTAAAAAGTTAGCAGTGATGAGCTAAAAAGCTTGACAGTCACCTGACCTAGGAGGACAGTGACTGATACTATCAATCACGGCAGACTGAAAAGCTAGGTGAAGAGTTAGACACAAGCTAGAGTCATCAGAGAGGAAGGAGCCTCAGTTGAGGAAATGTCTCCATGAGATTCAATCGTAAGGCATTTTCTCAGTAACTGATCAATGTGGGAGGGCCCAGCCTATGGTGGGTGGTGCCATCCCCAAGCTGGTTGTCCTGGGTTCTATAAGAAGGTAGGCCAAGCAAGCCATTCGGAGCAAGCCAGTAAGCAGCACCCCTCCATGGCCTCTGCGTTGCCTCCTGCCTCCAGGTTCCTGCCCTGCTTGACTTCTTGTCCTGACTTCCTTCAATGACGGACTATGATCTGGAAGTGTAAAATGAATAAACTCTTTCCTCCCCAGCTTGCTTTTTGGTCCTGGTGTTCTGTCCAGCAATAGAAACCCTAACTAGGGAATAATCCAACTAAGACACTAGGGAATAGTCCAAAGGTCAATGTAAAAAGTAAGACAAGCCGGGCAGTGGTGGCGCACGCCTTTAATCCCAGCACTTGGGAGGCAGAGGCAGGCGGATCTTTGTGAGTTCGAGGCCAGCCTGGTCTACAAATTGAGTCCAGGACAGCCAGGGCTACACAGAGAAACCCTGTCTCGAAAAACCAAAAAAAAAAAAAAAAAAAAAAAAAAGTAAGACAGTGAGAACCTGAACAGCACACACAGCAACAGTCAAAATATCAGCTTCGTCCCTTCCTGCCCCAGCTAGGGAGCCTTATCTGACTTCCTGCTGAATGAGGTGCAGAAGATGAGGCCCCTCACCCCAACATCCTACTGTCTGCTGGGCCAGGAAGGATCCTAGAGAGATAAGTGAGTAGATTTGGAGTAAGTGGATCTGTCTTCATCTCAGTTTGGACAGCTATAGCAGAGTCCTGTAGATTCATGGCTTAAAAACATCCAAAGTCTCTTCTCACAAGTCTGGAATCTGCAAGTCCAAGAATAAGATGCCTTCACAGAAGGGTTCATGCAGGCTTGCAGTCTACTGACTTTTGGTTGTGTCTTTTCATGGCAGAAAGGGTGGGGCATGACAGGTTTTGCCTTTAACTCCAGAACTCAGGAGGGTGAGGCAAGAGGATTGCAGAAAATTCAAGGCCATCCTGGGTGGGTTTCACAGTTTATTCTAGGTTAGCCTGAGTCACAGTGCATGAGACCCTGTCTCAAAATAAACAAAGGTGTCTTTAAAAAAGCTAGCTAACTCTGCTACTTTCTTATGAGGTACCAGCCACATTCACAGGGGCTCTCTTTTCCTCATTTTGTTACTTCCAGGAAGACCATATTCAGATACTATCACACTGGGACTAGAGTGTCCACATCTGAATTTTGACTAAAAAGAAACACTTAAGTTATTTTATCAGTTAATGTTTTCATGATGTAATATATGACTAAAATGTGAGGAACTGCTCTTTTGAATTTTTAAATTTCAATCTGCTGAAATTAAAAAGTGGAATAGGAATTATATTAAAGTCATCAATTTTGGGTTTTTAGTATATATTAATTGAATGAAATAATTGATCTCACAATGACATTCCATACATAAATATAATGTCCTTTGATAACCTTCACTATTCAGTTCATTGCTTTAATGTTTTCATATGGCCAAAGTTATATGACTAAATATGTAAAACTGTCCATTGCAACGTAAAGATCTAATGTAAATTATATCATACCAACCTTTGAAAATCAACTTAGATAAAAATTATTTAATTTTTGAAAATATAATTAAATCTTCAAAATAGTTTTATGAATAAAAACTAGCTTTGAGGTCTGTTATAGTCAACATTAAGAATTACTATCAGGACTGGAGAGCTAGCTCAGAGGCTAAAAGCACTTATTGCTTTTGCAGAAGACCTGGGACCTGGGTTCTATTCCCAAGACCCATATGGTGGTTCACAACCATCCACAACTCCAATCTTAGAGGATCCAATGCTCTTTTCTGACATCTGAGGCCACCAGGCATGCACATGGTACACATACATTCAGGCAAAACACACATAAAATAAAATAAATAAACCTAATAAAAATATAAAAATAAAGAGTGCCATATATCTTATGTGCAATAAATAGACATATGAATACAAAAGCAGTAATTATTATAACTTATTTTATATTGCAGGATATTTCCCAGCTACCATGTGTAACTATTGTTACACATGAATAATACTTCAATTTTGAGTGCCTCCAGAATCGCCCATTGGAAGACAGAGAGAAATAAGAAACAGATTCACCACCAGTAGGAAATGACATTCTACTTTGTATGAATCTGTAGGGAAGACCATGATAAGCTAATTAATTCGCTTTTATTTTATTTATCTTATTTAAGCATATACACACTTTGCTCAATTTCTTTCTTTTTTTTTCTTTTTCAAGACAGGATTTCTCTGTGTGTAGCCCTGTCCTGGAACTCACTTTGTAGACCAGGCTGGCCTTGAACTCACAGAGATCTGCCTGCCTCTGCCTCCCAAGTGCTGGGATTAAAGGTGTGCGCCACCACCACTCAGCACTCAAATCTCTTTCTAAAGATTTTTCATTTTTAATTATGTATGTGGGGTATGTGGGAGGTGAGAATAGCTACTCAGGGAGACCTGAAGAAGGCGCCCCAGTTCTGGATCTGAAGTTTCAGCCGGCTGTGAGTGCTGGGAACTGAACTCTTGTTTTCTGGAAATGCAGTATGAACTCTTCTTAACTGTTGAACCACCTCTTCACCCCCTCTTTTCTCAAATGTTATCCGTCTTGTAAAAGGGGAGGAGTAGTTTGTCTTTAATATTGGCAACAGTGCAAACCACAAACCTCTGGGGCATTTGGACACAATTTCCTTTTGATTCATAGACACAAGACCAGAGATGTGGAGAAATGTTTCCCTGGGGCCTGATGGTGGTTACTCACAAGGGTGGGAGTTTAACATGGCCAGATGCACAGCACTGGTGCTGGGTTCTCATACTGAGGGGCAGGTGTGCTCTCCTGCTCTTTAATACTTCTATTTATTTTGCATCTGTGATGCATGAATTCGTGAGAGGGCAAGCTCAGAGAAAGAGCCCCCTTGTTGGATCTCGCCCAGACCATGGGTGACTAATTCAGAAGATGTTGCAAACTACACACTCAAAATAGAAAAGGAGCTGTGAGTCACAGATAAAGTTCCAATCGTTGGAGTGTTTGTCCTTGAAGCTGTCTTTAATTCTTCTTCTCCCTTTAGTGACAGAATTAACCATCACTCGCTGGTCTACTCATGCACATGCACACCCACACACGTGCACATACATAAACAGACAAACATATAAACACACACACATAAACACACACACATAAACACATACACACACATAAACTCATACATATACACACATAAACACACACACACATTTTAATTTTATTTATGTGCATGCTTTGTAGGTCTGCTTGTCCATAAGTACACCACATGGGTATATAGGTGTCTGTGGAGGCCATGGCATCAGATCCCCTGGAACTAGAGTTATGGGGCAGGCAGTTGTTAGTCATCCCGTATAGTGCTGGGAACCAATCCCAGGTCCTCTGCAGGAGCAGCAAGCACTCTTAACCTTTAAGCCATCTGCCCAGGGCCCATCTATTTTTTATTATTACTAATACCACACTATGGGTCAGAAGAGATGACTTGGCAGTAAAAGATCACTTGTTCTTGTAGAGGACCCTAGTTCAGTTCCTAGCACCCAATCATGGCCCATGACCATCTGCAATGCCATTTCCAGGGGACCCGATGCCCTCTTCTGACCTCTGAGGGCAGCAGGAATGCAGGTGGTATACATACATACATGCAGACAAAACACTTTTACACATAAAAAGTGAATAAAATTAATATTAAAAAATACTCTATAGTAAGCTAAAATCTGTTAATCTAGTTCTTTAGACTCTCAAGGGAGGTGGAGTCTTTATCATCCTTCATCCCAGCATTTAGCTCAACAGCTGATGTATCATAGGTGTTAGGTAAATGGTAGAAGTAGCTGGCTAGTGCTGAGAATGGTCCCATTTTTATTTCATTCTTTGAACACTATTATTTACTTTTGTCTTTCTCTGTGTGTTGTCTGTGTGTGGAGGTCAGAGGATGACTTGGGGGAGTGTTACATTCTCTTTCTCCACCATGTAGGTTCCAGGGATGGAACTTAGGCCATCCGGCTTGGCAGGAGGCATCTTTACTTGCTGAGCCATCTTTCTGGCTCTGTTTATAAATTTTTATAGTTTTGGGAATTGAACCCAGGGCCTCTTTAGGCTAGTCAAGCTTTTTCCCACTGAACATTCACCCTATTTTTACTTTTGTTTTGAAACAGGGTCTCACGGAGATTCTCAGGCTACCTTTGAACTCGCAAACCCTCCAAGCAGCTGGAATTTATAGGCTTGTATCACCAGGCCAGGGAGACACTCCAGTTTAAATCCCTGTCTTATCCCTTCCCAGCTGGGTGACTTAGAAGTTTCTTTTCTTTTTGATTTTTTGAGGCAGGGTCTCACTGTGCTGTCCAGGCTGGCTTTGATTTATTGATCATCACACTTCCAGCTTCTAGGATGACAGACATGTCCTACATATAACGCTTGACGCGGGACTTTATAAGTTTTTCTTTTTTAACTTTTTAAAAACTTTTTAAAATTATTATTGTGTGCGTGTGTATGTTGTATAGGTACATGTGTGAGTGAGCCACGGCATACATGTGGAGATCAGAGGACAACTTTCTGGAGTTGGTTCTTTCCTTCCTTTGTCATCAGGCTTGTGTGGCAAGCAAGCACTTTTCTCTGAACCATCTCCCTGGCTCCAGCACATTTTTATACCTGTAAGCCTCAATTACTCACCTCGAAATGTGATCTTTCTTTCTCCCTCCTACGGGTTACTTACAAAATGGTGAACACAATGTCAGCTGTTGTCTTTCCATTATTAAGGACTCAGTAGCTATCTAACCCAGCCCTTTCTTGTCCTGCCTCACACTGTTGACACTCGGATAAACCAGTCAGTAGATACTGGGGCACTTGCAAGGACATTGCAAGGAGGCACTATTGTTAGGACAACTGCTAAACTTGAAGGGGACACTGGGTGTGTGTATGGGAGGTTTGTAGGCTTTTGAGCCACTGGGAGGAAGGGAGGGAGGGAGGATTAAGGAACCCTGTGAAGCTAAAAGAGTCTTGGAACAAATGAAATGTAGACCTTGCTCCTCCTGGAAGGTGACGCTCTCTGGCAAGTATTTCCCACACTAATGGGGTAACTGCTGTGTGCTGAGCAGCTCCTCCCATCAGAAGCTGAGGAGAGAAGCCCTGTAACCTGAGACCTGGCTCCAGCAGCCTGAAATGTTTGTGGCGACGACACTTCCAGCCTTCTTCAGCACCACAGATAAGGTGGGATAGTGCTCTGTGTCTTGTGCTGGGTCCTGCCTCTCTGGCTTGGGAAAGACACTTGGGCTTTGCTAGTATGTTCCTATTTGTCAACTGCCTTTCTTAATCACTTACCCTAGTTCTGAGAGGTACCCAGCTTTTCATTGTCCACCCTGACCACCATATTTGGCTTTGGGTGTTGGTGGCCAGGGTCTGCAGTAGTGACCTGTACTATCAATGTAACAGTGTTTTGTAAACTCTGCTTCATCCTTAGGCATCCTGCAAGGTGCAGAAGACAGAAAAAGCTCAAGAGGGCTCTTTACTAAAGACAGCATATGCTCCCCCTGGGAAAGATACCATTCAGCTTCTGGTATTAGAAGTTAGGACTGCTGGGATGGCTCAATAGTAAAGGGGTTTGCTGTGCAAGCCTTGGATCCCTGGAACCCATATAAAGGCTGTGTGTCCCTATCTATCAACCCCTCTCCCCCAGAATCTACGTAAAGGTGGAAGGAGAAAAACAACCCACAAAGTTGTTCTCTGACTTTCGTATATGCACCACAACACACATTCAGCCCCACACTAATAAAATTTGAAACTAAAAATTAGTGAGCCCGGTGTGGTCATGCATGCCTTTAATCCCAGCATTCAGAAGGCAGAGGCAGATGGATCTCTCTGTGAGTTTGAGGCCAGCCTTGTCTACATATCAAGCTCCAGGAAGTCACTGTTAGATAGTGAGACCCTGTCTCAAACAGACAGACAAACAAACAAACACAACAACCACAACAAAACCAGAAAGAAATATGATAAGTATCATACTAGTAGTTTCTTTGGGTGTTTTTGGTTTTTTATTTGGTCAAAATCTCAGATAGTCCAGGCTGGCCTCAGCTTGCTATGTAGCTCAGGATGACCTTGAACTTTTTGTTTTATAGACAGGGTCTCACTGTGCAGCTCTGTCTGGCCTGGAACTTGCTATGTAGTAGATCAGGCTGGCCCTGGAACTCACAGAGATCCACCAAAAGACCTATGACACCATTCCTGGCTAATCTTGAGCTTCTGATTTTTCTGGCCCCACTAGAATTATAGAAGTGCACTACCGCATCTAGGGCATCACCAACCACGTCTAGGGCATCACCAACCACGTCTAGGGCACCACTAACCACATCTGATATACCACCATATCTGCTTTTATTTAGTGTTGGAGGCAGAATGCAGGCCTCATGCATGGTGCTGGGCAAATACTCCTCTGACTGAACTATATCCCAGATCTCCACAGTGGTGCTTTGGAAAGAGACAGAGGGGCCCATGGCATTAATTGAATCAGGGCTGAGGCACGAGAACAAGAGATGCAGTAAACAAGGTAAGCCGTGGCTGTTGAAGCTAGGCCTAGAGGCTTTGAAGTCTCCTCTTTGTCTCCTGGATAAGCAGTTGGGAAAACTTGTTGACATGTTCTAAGGACCCTACAGGCTGCCTTCCGGAGAGGAGCCAACTTGCCAACCAGGGTGGGTAAGCCAGTGGCTTGTGACACAACAGCAACTGGAGATGGGAAGAAAGGAGGTATTATGTGAGAAAGCAACAATTACTGAAGACGTGCCTAGCACATCACCACATCCTCCTCTGTGATGACCGGGTTGTCTAGTAGGAATGGACATTTGTTTCCCTGGAACATCCCTGATAGGCACCTAGACTTTCAGCAAATCTGGAGCGCCCTGCCTTATCTTTGCATGCGATTGCTGCTAGCAAGAGAAACTGAATAGCTTGGCTTTCTGAGTCTAGGGTGAGGCAATGGTAGAGTCAAGGCCAAGGTAGTGGAGGAGCCAAGGACAAGGTAGGGGCAGAGTTAAAAGTTATCACATAAGGGAAGTCCTGGTGCCAGAAGCTTGAGATGGCTGGCTGGTTACATTACATCCATAGCTAGGAGGCAGGGATGAATCCACCTGCCTCTGCCTCCCAAGTGCTGGTATTAAAGGAATGTGCCACTACTGCCCGGCCTCACTTCCTCCTTTTTATTTAGCCCAGGACTCCAGCCTAGGGAGTGATCTGCCCACATTTGTGGTAGGTCTTCCCACCTCAACTTAATCAAGATAATCTCTCATAGGCATACTAACCTAGTCTAGATAATCCTCTACAGGTGTGCCTTGAAACTTGTCTCCTATGTGATTCTAGATCCTGTCACACTGACGATCGGTATTAACCATCAAAGCCCCATCCTTCCTCACAAGTCCTGTCTGAGCAGTTGACTGAAGAGCCACCACCCATCACACAAGGCTTTTAAAAGCATTCCTTATGTGCCTCCTGGTTAACATTAGCCATGAGGAAGCATCACACTTGCCTACCCAAACCCACTATGTGGCCAAGATGCTATGGGAAATCTTCAGTCCTGGTTCTCATCAACTGCTAGAGATTTAGGGAGTGGAATCCATCAGGCCCACTGTCCCTCTCTTCAGTCTCAGGGAGGATCTCAGACCTCTTTTCAGACTCCAAGCCTATACTGTGAGGTTCTCCTTGGCTGCCCTGGTCTTCAAACCCCTTTCCTTAACTTTGCCTCTGTTCCATGTACATTCTTTTTGTTCTCTGAAAACCCTATTCTCTTTGCCTCTGTCCACTCAGATCAGAGCTACTTATTTGCATATATCCCTCTCAGGGTCAAGGGTCAGTTTGAAATTCTGGCTCTTTAGTCATCTCCTGAACTCCCATTCATCTTATGAAAGACTGTATTCCCTTAGGCTCACATCCTTAGTTCCTTCCCATCCCTTATGCCCTCCTGGACCATCTGGTCAACCCCTTAGCCACTGTCTACCATGGCTCCTGGGTTCCTAGGTATCCTATTACTCTACCCCCCTTCATCATTCCTGAGCCCTTTATCATTTATGTGGATAGATCTTCCAGAATCACAACCTTGAGCTAACCCAAACCATCTTCCTTCTACAACAGTTAATAAACCTCAACACGATCTTGGATCACCTTAGGCCCAGTTCATCACCATCGGTCAACATCTGTCTCCTCCTGGCATAGTGTCTTCCTTTCTTTCCATGGACTCCCTGGTCCTTCATTGGAATCATTCACTTCTAAACATCTCTAACTCCCTCTCTTCTTCCCCTCAACTTGACTCTCCAATCTACTTGGGATAATGCTTGGCTCAGTACAGGGCTCTTTGGTTGGAAGAACATTTTATTTATTCCTCCCCACCTCAGGTCTCATGTAATCCAGGCTGGCCTCATAGTCAAAGAACACCTTGAACTTCTGATTCTCCTGTTTCCACCTCCCAAGTGCTGGGATTATAGGTTTACACCACCATCCCAGTTTATGCAGTGCTGGGGATTGAACCCAGAGCTTTGTGTATGCAAGGCAAGTACTCTTAACAACTGAGCTATAGCCTAGACCTCTTTAGAGGTTTTTTGTCTGCATAAATTTTGTTTTGATGATTACCTCTGATGGAGGCTGGGCACCTGGGCAGGTGTACATACCTCATCTTACAGGTGAGGTACAGCCATAAGGCTCACAGTGGTCAACTGTCTTTCCCAGATCCATCCCAAGCTCACTCTAGAACTCATACATGCTGGCCTTAACTGTATCTTGCCCTTCTAGAATAGACTGAGATTTGGATTCTTGTTCTAAAGGTTCTAAAGTGAATGGGACAGAGGATGGCAACTGACGGGCCAGGATTCTCAAGCAGTATGGGGCCAGAAAAGGAGGCATTCAGAGGAACCTGACAATCTTCACAGACCTGCTAGAGGCCGAAAAATCCTCTCCAGGATGCCAGCCCTGGCCGTGACATGCAAAACCAGATGCTATGGGTAACACACACCATCTGAAACAGAATGCTTCCAGCTCCCCAGCCTTATGCAGATCCCATTTTCTTTCCATGGTATACTCAGGGGCCTGGGGGCCCTGCATCACTCAGCACATCAAAGCCATCCGCAGGTTTCCCTGCACCACTCTCAGAGGCTTTTAAGCAGCCTTTGACAATAAAATCGCTTTTAAATAAAAACCGAGACTCAATTTTGGACAGAAAGGGATTAACAGGATCAGCCAGAGATGACATCATGCTATTTTTGTTGGCATTTTCCCAGCACCAGTGTGAGGAACCTGGGTGTGTGGAGGGAGGATGCATATTTCTTTTCTTTACAACTGACCTGGCATCCTAAATCTAGGTCTGGAAAACCCAGGGAGCTAGAGGAGGCAGGCAGGGCTTGGGGGCACTCCTTCAGCAAGGTTCAGACATAATGCCATCTGAGAGGCATATTGTGGGGATGCTGGGCATTTGAGGAGAGCCAGACTGAAACTGACTCCTCTCTCTGGCTTCTCAGGCAGGCAAGGGAAAGGCCCTTTCCCTTGGGTGATCAGGCCCTGAACTTCAAGAAAAGTGTCCTCTAAAGTGGTCAGACATTCTGGCACAATCAACTGAGGCAAAGCAGCCCAGAGAAGCTGGCTTCAGTGCAGCCATACGCAGGACTCTGGGTACTGGCCACTGGGACAAGCCAGAATGAATGCTGGTGGCCTTATGGCACCGGCTCCAGAGGTTTCCTAACTGAGGATTTTGTACGTTAAGGGAATCTTGCTTTAAGATTCTAAACTCCAGGGCTAGGGAAATGACTCTATTATAAAGTGCTTGCCATGAGGACCTGAATTCCTAGAACACCATTAAAGAAAGCCAGTTTTTGGGTCATACTTTTGTATCCCAAGCGGTGGAGAGGTGGAGACAGGTGAGGCACTGGGGCTCACTGACCAGCCAGCCTAGCAGTCCTGGCAAGCTCCCTGTCTCAAGAAACAAGGTAGACAATGCTTGAAGTTGATATATGACCACCATATGCACTCCTCCCCGACCTCTCCCCTCCACCGCCCACTGCAAGACTGCAATCACACATTGTATAGAGCAAACTGGAGGGAGTGGAGGTAGGAGATCTAGAATCTCATGGCTGGGCTTCTCCTATTTCTGCTTGTTGCCCATCCAGATAGTTGTTCAACTATCCTCTCCCCTCCAATCCCTGTCACGATCACTGGAATTCAGGGGTCCATGGGAAATGATAAGTGAGAAAGTCCACATCTTACAAGCCAAAGTCAGTAGTACCTGTGGGGATTCCTTGTTGGATCTCTGTTGCATTTATGCTGCCTCTGTGATCTAATAGTACTATTAGGAACATAGGACTATATTCTCCCCCAAACAGCAGTTAATGTTGGGAGAGTATCTACCTACCTACCTACCTACCTACCTACCTACCTACCTACCTACCTATCTATCTATCTATCTATCTATCTATCTATCTATCTATCTATCTATCTATCTATCTATCTAATCTATCTATGATAGGGTTTTATGTATCCTAGGCTGGCTTTTAACTAGCTACACCAATCCTTGAACTTCAATCCTCCTGCCTTTCCTTCCTAATTAGATCATAGGCATGCATCATCATGCTTGGTGTGTACAGTGCTGGAATAAAACCCAGGACTTCATGTATGTGAAGCAAACCCTCTGCCAGCTGAATAACACCACCAGTCTCAGGATCATCTCTTCTTAGTGGTAATTTTTTTTTTTTTAGATGTCATAGCCATGGGAGATTTGGATTCACATGGTTGCCAGGAATGGGTATCATAGTTTCTATTTTAAGTCTAATTTCCTTATTTCTCAAAGGTTCTGATGATATTTATACCTGTTGGAACACAGTCCAAGACCAGAGTCATGTGAGAAATTCTGGGTACATGTGAAAAAACAAGTATTGTGAGCTCAGTTTCTTCAAAACACTAAATTGTTCTTGGAATCCGTTTCATGCACCTTCAGGTTTAGTGGATGAGAGTGAGTTTACTTCAGCTGTTGTTATTCATGTGCCTCCATGGAAAAACATGTTTTTGGCACATGTGTCTTGTCCTTGTGATTGTGTACTTTGTTCAGGTGTCTCTGCTTAACTCTCAGAGTATAAATTGTCTGATGCTCTGAATAAAGTTGGCTGTTGCATGAGACTTTAGTCTGTCTCCCAGGTTCACCTGCCAACTACAGAGGTAAATAGTACCTACCAGGGTGTTCTATGGAAGCTAAACTACATACAGCAGGGCAGCTTGTAGGCAAATGGGAGAACTTCTATTTGTCTTTCGGTGTCCTGTAGGGAAGGAAGGAGGTTGAGTCTGGCTTCCTCCCTGCTTGTCTCCTAGCCCCCCTCCACAACTTCCTCTGTCTCCTAGCTCTTATCCCTGTATCGCAGGGTGCTAATGTCTCCCTTTCCATATCTATCCTGGGGTATGAAGTCACTTGCTTGGTTTGTTCATTTTTCCCTTGCCTTTGAAAATCACCCTTCATTTTACTTTATTTTATCTATTCACATGGTTAGAGTTTCCTTATTAGAACCTGACTGTCAGGCTTAATATAATCCTGGCCTGCGGTGGTGCTCAGTAAATGGAAATAGTTGTTACAGAGAAGGAATCTCTACCCTGTTCAATAAATTCCTGGGTATATTGTACAACAGGACTCATAGAGTCAAAAGACACAGAGTTTAGTTGACTGAACCAACACAAAAAGTGTGTTATTCTCATTTATTTTATTTTTGATGTTGTACCTTCTGTGTGGCAATCATCAAGATCTCTTGGGATTGAGGGCTGGAGAGATGGCTCAGTGCTTTAGAGCACTTGCTGCTCTTGCAGAGGATCTGGGTTCAATTTCCAGCACCCTCATGGTGGCTCCCAACCGTACTTAACTCTAGTTCCAGGGCATCTGACAGCCTCTTCTGGCCTCTTCCCTGTACTTCTCCACAGGCACAAGGCACACACACGAAACACATGCATGCATGCGGGCAAAACACTCATACATATAAAATAGAATAAATAGATCTTTAAAATTTTTTTTGAAGATTTGAGGATTAACCTCTTGCCTGCTGGCTTCCTTGAAGGCATTTCCTATCTCATGGCAACTAACAAGCAAACTCACTAGCCACTGGAGGGCTGACCAGCGGGAGCGCTCTCCTGGAACCAAGCCAGAAGCCAGGGCCAGAAAAAGTGAGACCTACCTGATCCCCAAGTAATGCCTTCTGGGAAGACACACAGAGTTAGTGGCAGTACTGAGATGATCCCTTTCTCTGCCTCTGGCAAGGGCTCGAAACCACACATCACAGACATGAGACCAAGTCTCTCTGGGACTTGGTGCTCCTTTGTGAACTGAAAAGGTCAATGTATTTGCTTCCTAGACTGCTGAAAGAAGTTATTACCAACTTGCCCAGGGGTGGGGGTTGGGGGTTGCTTTCTTCACACATCGGAACTCAGGAGGCCAAAGTCTAGCAACCCCACCCTTCATCCTGTGCACCAGTCTTCTTGGCTTGGTTAGCTTTCCTCCGATGGCTGCCTCCACCTTCTCTGGCTTTTTTTTGTTGTCTGACTCTGAATTGCCCCTCTTGGCCTTTTCCTCTCTCCAGGACCTCAGACCTCCACGGTGGTGTCTGACCCCCTAAGGCCCACCGCAGCCACCTCCCTTCCTCACAAGCCTCTTTTCTACAACCTTCTTGGCAGAAGCCACTTTAAGAGATACTTGCACCCCTCCTTTGCGTTATCAGACTATTGAAATAATGGTTCCCCAGGGGTGTGGAGCTTTCCCAAGAATCCCATGCCAGGAGAAGGAAAAATCTAAGCCAGTGCCAGACAAAGGAAGAACCTATCTCTTGAAGGAGCGGTCACATAGTCTGACGTCATGTAACTTGTTAGACCACCTTATAGGAGAATCTGGAGCCATGACAGGGATGGGTCAGCGATGTGCTTCCCTGCACCTTGGCCAAGACTGCTAACGTCTTACCTTTTCTTTAAACCTGAATCTCACATTAAGATCCCCAAGATGGGCCAGTGAGATGGCTTAGCACGTAAAGCTATTGCTCCCAAGCCTGATGAGCTGAATTTGATCCCTAGGCCCCACTTGGTGGAAGGAGAGAACCAACTCACACAAGCTGTCTTTTGACACCACACATGTGCTATGGTGTACCCTCTCCCCAAATAAATAAATGTAATTTTTAAAAAGACTTGCTGGTTGTGGTGGTGCATGCCTTTAATCCCAGCACTAGGGAGGCAGAGGTAGGTGACTCTTTGTGAGTTGAGGCCAGTCTAGTCTACAAAGTGAGTTCCAGGACAGGCAGGGCTACACAGAGAAATCTTGTCTCTAAAAACAAAAATTAAAGAGGTTGTTTAAAAAAGTCCCCAAAAATGGACTTAGGAGGGATGTCACTAGACTTTATTGTTCTTTCCAATGTGGCCACATTGAATAAATCATTTTCTGCTTTTCACTACTGTGTCTTCAGTTGGCTTATTTAGGACAGGTGGCCAATCCTAGTTTATCAGGGCTGTCAAGCCCCAGGCTGTGACCCTAATTCTGGGAACAGATCCAACCTACTGTGAGTGGCATGAGAAGATTATATGTATAATTCTAAGAAGATAATTCCAGAGATAATGACTTGGAGTCAGAAAAAGTTTTCTTGTTTTCCTAATGCCATTCACAACAGCAAACATTTTGGCAGCAATCTAGGATTCCAGTTTATTTCATAAGTCTTGGTGGCTCTTGCCTTAGGGAACGTAAGACGACTGTTAAAATGATGACCTCCATGTGAAGTTAGTGGGAAAGAAACAGGACAACCGTAAATGAATATCAAATATATAGGATAATAAATATTACTTAAAATAAAATATGCATAGAGACTTGACAGATGGCTGAGGTAGTGGTGCAGGTAGCAGACTGTTTGCCTAGCATGATGAAACCCTGAGCTTGACCCCCAGAACCACAAACTGATCGTGTTGGTGCACACATGTAATCCAGCACTCTGGAGGTAGAGACAGGCAGATTAAGAGTTCAAGGCTATCTTTGGCTACATGGTGAGTTAGAGGCCAGTCTGAACTAAAAGAGACTTCTGTCTCAAAACAAATAAACTTCCAAGCCCTATTGAACTATGAATGGCATACTACTTCTTCCTTCTTTTTCAAGTTTTTATTTAAGTTTTTTTTTTTTTTTTAATGTGCATTGGTGTTTTGCTTGCCTGTATGAGGGTGTCAGATCCCCTGGAATTGGAGTTTATGGACAGCTGTGAGCTGCCATGTGGGTGCTGGGAATTGAACCTGGGTCCTCCCCCACTTTTCAAGTTTTTTTTTTTTTTTTTTTTTGGTTTTTCGAGACAGGGTTTCTCTGAATATCTCTGGCTGTCCTGGACTCGCTTTGTAGACCAGGCTGGCCTCGAACTCACAAAGATCCGCCTGCCTCTGCCTCCCAAGTGCTGGGATTAAAGGCGTGCGCCACCACCTCCCAGCTTCACTTTTCAAGTTTTAAATGTTAGCTTGTGGCTGGAGAGATAGCTCCGCAGTTAAGAGCACCCTTTTCTCTTGCAGAAGACCCAGGATTAATTCCCAGCACCCACATGGTAGTTTATAACTGCACTCCAGGGGATCCAATTCGTTTTTTTAGCCTGTGAGAGAGTACCAGGCATGTATACGGTGCACATACATGCACACAGGCAAAACACTCATACACATAAAATAAAATAAATCTAAAAAAATTGTTTTTAGGGCTGGAGAGATGGCTCAGCGGTTAAGAGCACTGGCTGCTCTTCCAGAGGTCATGAGTTCAATTCCCAGCAACCACATGGTGGCTCACAACCATCCATAATGAAATCTGGTGCCCTCTTCTGACCTGCAGATATACCTGCAGACAGAACACTGTATACAGAATAAATAAATCTTTAAAAAAAAAAAAAATTGTTTTTAAAAATGTAAGCATAAGGCTAGGAGATGAAGCCGTTGACAAGACACCTATGTCCCTATGTCCATTTTCTGATTTGCAGTGATTACATGAGTCTATTGAGCTGAAACCAAAGTCTGAAAAAAAACCCAAAACCAAAAATGTTGGTTTTGCATACTGTGTGTTTGTGTGTCTGTGTTACTGTGTGTGTGTGTTACTGTGTGTGTGTACATGTATGTGCATGTAAGAGACAGTGCCTACTGAGCAGCAGGGAAAATAAGCAGAAAGTCCCTAGCAAAGACATGGAACACCCATACAAACAGCTCCTGAAGGCTCCGGCACAGCCGGCAGGCTTATGCTTCAGGACAGCTCAAGGACACACTGTCCTCTACGAGAAAAGCTCCAGCTGATATCTCAAATTACTGCGCAGAGCCTGGAAAAGAGAACAGACATCCCAAGGGTGGGAAGTCTCTTTCTGGCTACCTACAGCTCCTGAGGTGACATGAGCTAAAGAGAATAGAATCCTCAGTGACAAAGGAGCTGCCTATTTACTGAGCCTACAGTGCCTTCTGCAGACTGGGATTTGTTCTGTGAACTTTACCTTACTTAATGTTCACACCCTCCCTAGGGGAAAGGGCTCTGGCCTCCATTCTGCCGAGGAGGGAGCAGATCCAGAGAGGTTATGTAGCCATCAGGGCCACACTACTGGGATTCACACAGTCTGCAGCAACTCTCCATAGAGGGCCACAGACGCTGATCACTACTCTCAACTTTGCCTATTCTCTCAAAGCACTGGGCCCTTGGGAATGTCTGTGTGTGTTTACAAATCACAAGTGCTGCTTACACTGTTTCAAGTTTATCTTGGTCTTCTTTGGGCTGACACGAATGCCCATCTGGATGACATTCAGGATCTCGGACCTTCTGAACTGCTAGTGAACGTAACCACATGGAACAGGCAGTGTCTTAATCTCAGGGTTTGTGTGTGTGTGTGTGTGTGTGTGTGTGTGTGTGTGTGTGTGTGTGT
>CAJQZJ010000220.1:1160903-1176781 GCA_907164525.1 Lophiomys imhausi
TGTGTGTGTGTGTGTGTGTGTGTGTGTGTGTGTGTGTGTGTGTGTGTCGGGGTGCTCACCAGGTGAGGGCACCTGTAGAGGCCAAGGGTGACGTCAGGGGTCTCCCTCTACTGCACTCAGGTCTCTCACTAAGCCTGGAGTTCATCATTTTAGCTAGACTGGCAAGTCTCTAGGATCTGCCTGTCCCTTCCCCTTAGGGCTGCGGTTACAGAGGTGTGCCAGCATGCCACCATTTTTATGTGGACACTGGGGATCCACCTAAGAACTCAGGTTCTTAGGCTTACTCAAAAGCAAGCACTTTACCCACTGAGCCATCCCTCTGGTCCCTTAACTGTCATGTTAATGCCTTCCATTTAACAGGAAAACATATGGTCAGCAGCCCCCCCTCCCCCATCTCATTTATCAGCTTTCAGCCTGGAGCACATACCTGTGGTTAAATTATTAACCCCTGTAACAGGCTAGAAACGATGACAGCTGAAATCCCTCAGCAGAACACACACGCTCCTTACACCAAAACAATTTGCCTGAAAATGCTGACTTAATAGTATCAGCCTAATTGCTAGTTGGAAGTGATGATGGTGGTGGCAATAAGAACAAAATTGCTCTCAAATTATTCCAAGAGGCAGTTGCAACATCAGCTACCCTACTCATTCCCCAGGAAGGAGTTTGCTTTTGAAGGTTCAGTTCACACCAGGCAAACGGCTCTCCAGGAAGATAAACAATAGCCTAATGAGGTTTTGTCTTCCCTAGAGTGAAATCTTATTCCTTCCTTTAAAAGCAGGCAAATGCCAATTTCTAGTCAGGATTTGGGCCTGGCTTCCAAATTTCTAGACTTCCAGGAACACAGAACCTATTGGAAGCCTTGGGCTGTGATTTAAAGTGGCCTCTTGGTGACACTGATTTTCTCTGTGGTTTCAGGGGTGGTGAGCAGTATATGGTAGGAATGCGGCTCCTGGCTCTCTCTAGCACACAAATAGAGGCAGCTTTTGTAGAACCAGAAAGCCAGGATGGAATCTTCCCTCCAGCCACAGCAGGCTGGCCTGACTGAATGGCTCCAGCCAATTAAAAATATGGGATTGGGATGCAGGCCCCAAAGGTCTCTCCACAAAGACTGAACGCTGCTATGCGTTCAGACTGTAAAGACTGGACTAGGAGACAGTCCTCCCTAGGTTTTGTGGCTACACAAGGCCTGCTTAAACCAAGAACTGCCTGCAATTGAAAAGTGGTCTGGGAGCCAGGGAGAAGGCTCAGTCAGTAAAGTGCTTGCTGTGTAAGCATGAAGACCTAAGCTTGATTTCCAGAAACCACATAAAGAACTGAACAGTGGCCCATACATAATCTCACTGCTGAGGAGATAGAGACAGGAGGTTCCCAGGGGTCCCTGGACAGTCAGCCTAGCCTAATCTGTGAGCCCCAGGTTCCAGTGAGAGAGTTGGTCTGACAAGTTCTGTATACACACACACACACACACACACACACAGAGAGAGAGAGAGAGAGAGAGAGAGAGAGAGAGAGAATAATTTAGAAGAGAGATGTTTTCAGATCCTTGTGAGCCAATGGATAAGAGGAAGGAGGTGGATAGAGTGAGTGGGTCCAGGAGCAAGGGGGAAAAGGAACATTCCAGTCGGAGGCCACTTCAGGAATGGAGATGCATGGAGGAACAGAAGGTATCTGAAACATAGTCTTGTTCAGCATGTCTCAAACTTGTCTCCCACTGGCCTAGCTTTTAGGATTCACCTCTCCGGTTTCAGAACCACTCTGTCGGGATGTCCCCATGCCATGGTGGTTTTATGGGACGGTAATCATATTTATGCATTTGTTCTTTGCTCTTTTACTAGAAGTTATTTTATCATACTCCAGTTATAGTTTGTAATTTATGGCTATTCTTTTACTTATTATTTACAAGTGCATTTACAAGCTTTCTTTACATGTAGGCTTGTGTGGAGATGCTTAATTTACTGATGGTTTTACTGCACTGAAGTCAAGAGAATCTGCATCATACACTGCCAGCTCTTCAGTGTCCTTTGGTATTCCCATTGTGACTCTGGGTACACAGTTAATTCCTGTAAGCATGTACGTGAAAGGCTGCTTATTCAGTAGGCAAGTTATGGAATTAGCCTAGGTGTCCATGGACAGATGAATGGATAAAGAAAATGGAGCAGAGCCGGGCGGTGGTGGCGCACGCCTTTAATCCCAGCACTTGGGAGGCAGAGGCAGGCGGATCTCTGTGAGTTCGAGGCCAGCCTGGTCTACAAAGCGAGTCCAGGACAGCCAGAGCTGTTAAACAGAGAAACCCTGTCTCGAAAAACCAAAAAAAAAAAAAAAAAAGAAAATGGAGCATGAATATATAGTGGAGTTTTATTCAGCCTTAAAGAGTGAAATCATGAGCTGGCAGTCAGTAGTGGTGCATGCCTTTAATCCTAGCATTCAGGAGGTAGAGAAAATATTAAATAAGTATTTTCCTATGCTTGGTTTCTCATAAGTCTTTTTGAGTAGATGCTAGCTGGATTCTAGGTCTTAGCCCAGTGCCTAGAAAACACACATACACACACACACAGAGTTTTCAGAAATTGTATCCAGTCATTAAACTCCGTCTGGAAATTTCTTCTTTATTCAGTGTGTATACTTGTGTGTATGTGCATTTGTTTGTGAGAATACATGTAGCACATGAATTTAATCCATTTATATTTGTGATTACTGACATAGTTCATTTATATTTACATATGTATATATAAAACATCTATTACTTTTTGTTTTCTTTCAAAATATTTATTATCACCAGGCAGTGCTGGCGCATGCTTTTAATCCCAGCATTCAGGAGGCAGAAGGAGGTGGATCTCTGAGTTCAAGAGCTAGCCTGGTCTACGGAGTGAGTTCCAAGACAGTCAGGGCTGTACAGAGAAACCCTGTCTCAAAAAACTAAAAAAAGAAAATTATTATCATGATGATGTTGATGGGGGGTGCATGCCAGTGTTCACATGGATCAGAGGAGAAATTTATGATGTCTGTTTCCCCCTTCTACCTTTACGTGGGTTCCAGTCATCAGAATCTGGTCTCTAGGTTTGTGTGACAAATGCCTTCACCATCTGGGCTGTCTTGGCAGCTGGATTCTAGTTAGCAGGCCTTGTTATGCCTCTGTGTGACAAAACAGCAATGGAAAAGAACATGCCTGAGTCTGGGCAGAAGAAAGCTAAGAGCAGCGATGTACGCAGTTCTCCTCAAATCTCCCAACTGCAGTGTGCCACAAGCTGGGTGACTTCTGTCACCCCTTTCAAATCCCATGTGCAAGTAATCACTTGCAGAGTTTGGTTATGCATCCTTTCCCAGCAGTTACTTGTTCTTAGCTGCAGCCCATTGATAAGCAGGCACAGCGAGCTATGTCCTGAGCTGGAGAAGTGGTTCAGTAGGTAACAACGAACACATTCTTGTGCAAGCATGGGGACCTGAGTTCAAATCCTCAACATTCATGTAAAAAGCTAGGCATGGCCATACATGCCTGTAACCTCAGAGCTTTGGTTGGTGGAGATAGGGGTGTTTCTGAGGTTTCCTAGCTGCAGTCCAGGTACTGTGAGAGCTCTGTCTCCAGGGAACTCAGTGAAGAATGGTAAGGCAAGACACCTAATGCCCCTCTCTGGCCTCCATGCCCACATAGGCACCTGCACTTGTACATGTGCATAACACACACACACACACACACACACACACAACATGAGGGTACACACATGTGTGCACACACATACCCACAAGAACAATGGGTCTTTAAACCACCTCCACAAACTGCTCCACAAAGAACAAATATTTGTTCTTTCAAACAAGCTCCACTACTGTCTTTGTCTCCCCACTGGGCTTTAGGCCCCCAGATGAGTGAGAAGCTATGCAGCTATTGCTTGTTGAAAACTCAACACAAAAGGAATTTGTGAATTCTGAAGCAGTATTAGCTGTTATTACTAGGAACAGGATTTTGCAGAAGTTGACATGTAAGGAGCAGGGACTGTGAGCCCGGTTACCCACAATTCCACTGGCAGCTTCTTCACTGAACAATGTCCAGAGGAATGATAATCCCAGCGTTGGATGTCCTGCAGTTGGTGCAGGAGTACAAGTCGGTTTTTTTTTTGTTTTTTTTTTTTTTGTCTGAAAGGTTATCATTCCTTCTCAGAGTGAAAAGATGAAGGAATGTTATAAATTCCTGAGACACCTGTGGGAACTGCAGCCGTTTCCCGGAATCTACCGGCTGGGTGGCTGTAAAGAGTGTGGCCTTAAGAGACATCTTTCGAAGTAGGGACCACTTGGTACAGAACCACCTGGCTGGTGCATGGGCTGCTTATGCTTACTAAAATGCTGTTGACTCAGCAAGATGGGGAGGTGGTTCAAGGGACTCACAGCGTGGCAGACTGCCTGTAATTCTAGTTTTAGAAGGTAGAATAACGAGATCCCTAGAGCATGCTGGCTAGTGAGAAGAGTTGTATATGTGAGCTCTGGCTTTGCTTCAGGGACTCCGCCTCATTGAATAAGGTGGAAGAGTGATGGATGTTGATTTCTAAAATAAATCTCGGCCTTTACATGCTCAGGCACCAATGTGTATACATGAGCACCCCCCTCCCCCACATACACACCCACTATATATTCTCAGTAGGGCAGCTCAGGTGATTTGGGGGCTGAGTGTAAATTGTTCTTGAAAGGTTCTCTGCAGGTGCCTGAAACATCCTGAGATGGAGCCAGGTGACAAGTGGCAGAGTGGCCCCGAACAAGCATCTGAGCATCTGCTTTCTCCTTGGCTTGCTATGACTGCAAGCAAGTCCTTTGTTCAGGATTCAGGATCTTGTCTGTTATAGAAGAGACACCCAGAGCCTCTCAGCATGGGAACAGGACCAGAGTGACTCAAGTGTGTATTTATGTCTTCTTGGGGTGCAGAGGTGAAGGGGGGGGGAGAAATCAATGGCAGGTATTCAATCATTCTCCATTTTATTTATTTATTTATTTATTTTTTTTTTTTTGTTTTTCGAGACAGGGTTTCTCTGTGTATCCTTGGCTGTCCTGGACTCACTTTGTAGACCAGGCTGGCCTCGAACTCACAAAGATCCGCCTGCCTCTGCCTCCCAAGTGCTGGGATTAAAGGCGTGCGCCACCACCGCCCGGCTCTCCATTTTATTTTTGAGGCAGGATCTTTCACAACCTGGAGCTCACTGATTCTGCTAGGTTGGATGGCCAATGCACCCCTGGTATCTGCTTGTCTTTACCTCCCCAGCACTGGGATTACAGGAATGTGCCACCACACTTTTCTTCTTCTCTTCCTCCTCCTCCTTTTTCTGAGACAGGGTTTCTCTGTGTGATCCTGGCTGTCCTGGAACTCACTCTGTAGACCAGGCTGGCCTTGAACTAACAGAGATTCACCTTCCTCTGCCTCCCAGTGCTGGGCTTAAAGGTATGTGCCACCACCACCCAGCTCACATCCTGCTTTTTTTTGTTGTTGTTTTTTTTTGAGACAGGGTCTCTCTGTATAACAGCCCTGGCTGTCCTGGACTCACTTTGTAGACCAGGCTGGCTTCGAACTCACAGAGATCCGCCTGCCTCTGCCTCCCAAGTGCTGGGATTAAAGGCGTGTGCCACCACGCCCAGCTCACATCCTGCTTTTGACATTGGTGCTGGGGATGTGAAGTCAGGTCCTCCTGCTTCTGGATCAAGCACTTTATCAGATGAGCCATCTCTCCAGCCTCCAGTGACACAGCTATTTCTTATTGCATGTGAGTCAGAGATAGCTGTGAAGACCTACGTATGTGAGCACATTTTTTACATCACATCCCTGTGGGATTGTGCTTCAGTAGATAAGGTCTCCAGGAAAGCTTAAGGTCATAAATAGGAAGAGAGGAAAAGGTTGCAAACTCACATGAGCAGACACCAGAGCACTCCTCTATACAATAAAGCTCCACCACCTCCCAGTCCTAGAAACTCTTGGCTTTTGGAAATACCAGACCCATTTTAGGCAAACATGGAAGTCATCAAAATAGGGTGACAGGTGGAAATACAGACAAGTATGTAAGGAACAATAAGCTAGAACCCCATTAAATACCTGAATCTTACCAACCCCAGGGAACATGTTCCTACCCACTTATTTCTACATGGTTGAAAATTGTGACACAGAAGGAGAGAATTTAGGATTCCCAAGTAGGTAGGGAAGTGGGCACAGGGGGACAGTTCACCTTGTTCTCTGTACCCAACAATGGTTGTAAATACACAGTTTTTAGAGTTCTAAAGGCAGAAATGGGTCTTTGCTTGTTGAGAGTTTCTTAATTTTGTGGTGCTGGGACTCAGGTCTAGAGTCCCATAGAGAGTTAGGCCAGCACTGTATCACTGACCTAAGCCTTCAGCCCCAAGACACATTTAGGAAGTGACAAGGGAAGCAGGAAGTCCCAGTTCCCTTTCCAGGAGTTTCCTTTTGTCTGGTAGATAGCTGGATAAACCCCCAAGGCTTAATTTGGCTCCAGGCAGACCTGGGGCCACAGTTGGATAGTGAGAAAAGCAAGCCCCAAAGGAAGACTAGATTCCAGTAAGTGAGTCTCCTGGTCTTGGACCACCCTGGGGCTGAGTCACGCACAGAAGAGAAGGGCCTCTGCTGTGGCAGATGGCTTCCTATGGCTGCTTTCATTGCTGTGTACTCTGCTGGGTCTCTCCAGCGCTGACTCTAGCCACCAGCTGGGGTCTTCTCTGTAGGCTTCTCTCTGCACTGGGCAGCTTTCAAAGCAGCTCTGTGGGGAGGCTTCTGGGAAAATCATGCTCACCTTGTCCCAAAGCAAACTCCTCCTCGTCTCACCCTCTATCTTTGCCCTCGGTAATGGGGCCAGCCTTCACCAAGCTCTTCAGTGGTCTCTGTCACCTACAGATAAAAAGACCAGACTCCTTGCCTGGAAAGCAGGGATCTTTGGGTGTCAGACCCATCTGTCTTCCAAGCCCCATGGACTTTCCTCTTCACTAGGCACCCCTGTCTCCTTTTCCATCTTAGTGTCCTTTTTCCTGGCCGTCATCTGATTGACTGGACTGCTTTTCTTTCTTTAACAATTTGATTGTCAAACAACCCTCCCCAACTCCAGACCCAGCAGCTTTCCCTCCTCCATGGAGGTTCTCTTAATTAAGCTTCACACCGGCAACCTGATCTCCAGGTTCTGCCAGCATGCCTCAGTCTCTATACCTGTTAAAGGGCATGCTAGCATACCCCGCCCTCAGAAGCCCTTTCCTATATAATCTGGACATTTTGGGTTCTCTCTCTCTCTGCACCTCTCACTCTATTCTTCCACTCTTTCTCCCCTACCCCCACTCCACTAGAGTTGTATCCAGTAAACCTGCCTTTCTATTTTCTAATCTGGCTTGGATTGGATCATTTTGCTGGTGGATAATGCACTTTAACAGAGTGGTTCATTCTCTCCTAGGCATCCTATGTTGTTGGTACATATTGTCTTTGTGCAGTGGTGTGTCCGCAGGCCCTTCCAGTTGGATACTAAGTTTCTGAACTCTCATTACTTCATATTTTGTCAAATTGACACAAACTAGAGTCATCTGAGAGGAAGGTGCCTCAACTGAGAAAGTGTCTTCATCAGCCTGGCATAGAGGCAAGTCTATGGGGCATTTTCTTGATTGATGTGGGAGGGCCAAGCCCACTCTAGGTGGTGGATGGTCCTGGAGTGTTCAAGAGAGCAGGCAGAAGAAGCTAGGGGAGCAAGCCAGTCAGTAGTGTTTCTTCATGGTCTCTGCTTCAGTTCTTGCCTCCAGCTGGGTTCCTGTCCTAACTTCCCTCAAATAAACCTCCCCAAGCTGTTTTAGGTCAGTGTTTTATCAGTAATAGAAAGCAGACTAGGCCATCTTGGGAGATAGTGCCCTGGCCGATACTCTCAGCCCAATTAGTGTTCCCATTGCCCAGAAACACTTCAGTATGGAGCCAAATACACAGACCCATGGTAAATGAGCACAATATTCTGGGAAATGGGCCTGGAGTTTGGGGTAGGTCAAGGTTTTTATCCAGAGCAAAGACATGGTGTAGGCAAGGGCAAACACCTGGAGAAATCAGCTGCATGCCATGCAGCCCAAGACAATGTGTGTACACATGTAATGTATGTATACATGTGTGTGTTTCTCAGTAGCATATATGCTCTTCTGCAGGTGGCCTTTGATGATATCCCCCTCTTCTGTCACAGGTTCCCACCTGAGCCCCAGGATTTTCCCTTTGTTCCAATCCTCTCCTTACCAGCACCCCTTTAAATGGGATGGCCAAACAACAAAAGCCTTTTTAGGGCTCCAAAGCCAACTGTCCTCTGCCTCGCACCAGGAAGTGTCAAAGAGGAGAGGTATAGCTCTCCTGTTGGCCCTTAAGTCTCTGAAGCAGCAGTTCCTTAAGCCTCTAGCAGGATCACTTGGGAAACAACACACAGCCCTGGGCCCACGTTAGACTGACTGGCTGAGGATCTTCTGGACTGAGACCTGGAACCTCGTGCTTAATTTTTTTTTCTTTTCTTTTCTTTCTTTTTTTTTTTGAGAAAACATGGAAGCAGAGTTTAGAGACCAAATGACCTTTGAGCTTATTATGGGAGTGAGTATTCTGAATAATAAGCCACATCCTTTGTAACAAAAATGTATCAGATACTTACTGTGTTTGTAGCACACATTTAAGCCATTTACGTTTTATTTCATTTGTTCTCTGTAACAGCCTCACCCAGCTGGCGCTGCTAAAGTCCTAACTGACCAGATGAGGCAATGGGGGTGGGAGTCACCTGGGGAGATGGCTCAGTCTACAAAGCACTTGCTATGGAAGTGTAAACCCTGAGTTTGACCCCAAGAACCCACATGAAAAAGTCAGGTCAGGCATGACATACATATGTAATATCCCTTCTGAGGAGGTGGAGGCAGGCAGATCCCTTGGGGCTAGCTGGCTGACAAGCCTCACCAAACAGGTGACTTCCAGGTTAGTGAGAGTTTCTGCTTCAAAACGTAAAGTAGGGTTGTTGAGATGGCTCAGTAAGAGTAAAGGAGGAGTTTGCTACACAAGCCTGGTGACCTGAGTTTCGTCCTTGGAACGCACATGAGGGCGGGAGGAGAGAATGAATCCTACTAAGCTGTCATCTGATCTCCACATGCTGTGTCATGTGCACCACCGAGCCATACATATCATGCGCGCGCGCACACACACACACACGTAATAATAATAATAATAATACAAATATTTTAAAAATGCAAGATAGACAGCATCCTAAAGAATAGTACCTAAGGTTATCCCCATATGTACGTCTCTCTCTCTCTCTCTCTCTCTCTCTCTCTCTCAACACAGACAGAGATGTGATGTAGGTTATTTAAGGTCCCCAGCTAGGAAGTAAAGAGCTGAAATTCTGAGTCTATGTTCTGAGCTATGATGTCTGAGAGACAAGCATCTCTGGACATGCATGCACTGCTGCATGCTACAGGCAATGAATACATATTCTTCAAAGGGAACTGAGAACAAACACAATGGGGATATCTGATTTATTAGCCTCACCACTCAGAGACTGCTAGCTCTGTGCCACCAATAACTCTCAGTTTCACAGGACCCCTGGGGTAGGTAGCAGTTCTGGAGTCACTGGTGCCCTTGATTCTGCACAGGAGAGTGAGAAGCTGGGGATAACCACTTCTCTTCAGCCTTGGGTGGCCAGGGAGGTCTACAACCTAACATGGCTCACAAGCAGGACTTCTCTTTCCACATGATTCTCTTGGTCTCTTGACTTAAGGACACAGGGACCTAGAGTATAAATTATTTCTGGGACTGTGTCAACTGAAAAGCAGTAATGGGACCAACCAATCAGCTAGAGCCCCAAGGCTGGTTTCTGTTCCCATGATACTTCACTCTCAATGACCACTTCAGGCAGACTCTGGTAGTCAGTCTGTACTCCTCTGTTCTGTGCCCTCCCCACTTCTTCTCACACCCTCTCCCTTTCTGGTAAGTCAGGTGGATCCTAGGACATGTTCTGGTGGGATTTTGAGGAATTATTTCTTCCCTGGCATCCAAGACTTAGGGCACTATAGGCTAAACTCTGCAAAGGGGAGGTAACCTCCCAACTGTGGGAGGCTGGGAAGGGGTTTGAGGGGGTACAGATTTAGCTTTTTGCTTTCCAGATAGCTGAGAACAGGTTAAAGCTAGAGAAGAATGAATGTTCCAGCTGCTCAGCACCTACTCTGCTGAAGGCCCCAGGCTATGGACTTGGAGCCTACCTGGGCATGAATAAGAAGCTCACTTGGAGACCTTTGAGGAAGAAAGTGGGAGAGAAGGACAGCTGGTCTACCTCCATACACAGCTCTGTCTGACCACAGAGCAGCAGAGTATGGAGTGTCGGAACCAACGCTCCCAATGACCCACTGCACCTTATGTCTCCCACCTCTTATGTCTCCTCCATTATCATTACCATGGAGCTACCTCTCTAAAGGCTAAAAGCAATTTGGCAGAGGCAGGATCTCTGTGAGTTCAAATCCAATCTAGTCTACATAGTGAGTTCCAGGACATTGGGAGCTATGTAGAGAGACTTTGTCTCAAAAAAAAAAAAAAAAAAAAAAAGCTACTTGGGACCTGAGAGTAAGATGTGAAACTCTTGGCAGCAATGAATCCAAGAGCACTGCTCAGTCCAGATGTTTAGGGGGGCTACACAGGAGCATACAGGGGCCTTCAGAGAACAGGACTAGGAGAGGGGAGGTTTGCAGGTGAAGGTGTGAGGGAGAGTGTGTAGAGGTAGGGGAGGAAGAGCTAAAGAAACAGAACTAAAACAATCCAGTAAAATGTCTGTCATTGCCTCCATCTTTCCCTTAGAACATAGCTACGACTGCACACAGACTCAGGTGGGATTCTTAAAAAGTTCACAATTGGGAGCATAGATATAATTCAGTTGGTAGAAGGCTTGCTTAGCATGCATGAAACCTTGGGTGTGAGTCCCAGCACCCACTCCATAAACTAGATGTGCTAATCTACTGCAAATTATAATCCCAGTACTTGGGAGATAGAGGCAGAGGGATCAGTTCAAAGTTATTTTTGCCTACATAGGGAATTGGAGGTTAGCCCAGGATATATAAGAGCCTGTCTCAAACTAACAAGAGAAAGGGGAGGGACAACAGTGTCATTCTGGCAACAAAACAGACAAAATTTGGGCGTGGGGAGACAGCTTACTGTATAAAAACCCTTGCTACTCTTGCAGAGGGTGGAAGTTCAGATTCCAGCAGCCGTGTTGGGCAGCTCCAAACACCTGTAACTCCAGTTCCAGGGGTTCTAATGTCCTCTTGGGCATCTGAGGATTACCTGCCTCCCCAATAAATAAATTTTAGCAACAACAACAAAAAAGCAACTACAGGGTTTCTAAGGCTGTGTCTCCTACTTGCGTTCTGCAAGATGTTCACAGGAACTGGGTAGATTGGGGCACAGAGGTCAATCATGAAATTTGAATTCTTTCTTCTCTGTCTCTCCCTCTTTCCCCCCTCCCTTTCCCTCTCCCTCTTCCTTTCTCCCCTCTTTCTTTCTCAAATGGGTCTCAGAACTTTTAAAATGAGAGTATGCCTCGTGATTCTCTGAAAGGCCCAAGTTGGCCTCCAATTTGCTATGTAGCTGAGGCTTGCCTCAAATCTTGATGCTCTGGCCTCTGCCTCCCAAAGGCTGAGATTACAAGGTACATACTACTATATCCAGATTATGCAGAAGTGAGAACCAAACCCAGGACCTTTTGCATGCTAGGCAAGTCTCTATGAACTGAGCTATATCCCCAGCCCTTTATTATTATCACTTTAAATTTTTCCCTAGTATCTAATTTTGTAGCATCTAGTCTGAAAACAAATAAGCAGTGTGTGTATGTGCATTTGCTGGCTTCAAAGTGTGTGTTCTTTTAAGTGTGAAGGCCTCCATTAGGAAAAAGCTTCTTTCAGGCTGCCTTCTCCAGCATAGGCCTAGCATAGTGACAGGGCCACTGAAGGAAGAAAGAATGCCAAGCAGAGCTGCATCATGGGTGGTAAGGAGGAATATTGCCAAGTTTGCAGTTCAACCTGTGGCTAGGAGTCATGAGGCCAAGACCTTGACAGAAAGCTGAGAGCTATTTTCCTTGGCAAAGAATGTTCACTCTCAGGTAATAATGCTGCCTTCAGGGTTCTGTGATGGAGGGGGAGGGAGGTTATCAGACTTGATCTACAAGGTTTGCCCCTGTGACTTCAATAAATCTCACATTGGCAAGATTTGGTGGTGGCAGTGGGGGATGGTGGAAGATGGCTCAGCTGTGGAGTATGAATCTCATTTGGTGGTAAACACTCTGTGGGCTGCAGCAGCCCCACGGGAAGAATTGCTCCTAGGGCCTGTATGTTTCTGAAGTCCTGAACAGACTGATTGGGCAGAGAAAGAGAGGGATTCTCTTACTCTTTACAGTGCCAGCCTTCCAGAGTCCCTGCCAGTAGCCAAGAAGCAGTTCAACCTGCAAGGAGGCCTTGCTGAAGGGAGTGGGCTGCAGAAGCAGGTGGACCTGCTTTCTCAGTCTGACTCTGACCTTGCAAAGCTGCTTAACTGCAAACTGCAGGGTCTTTCTCTGATAAATAGAACGACTCTCTACTCTACTCTCTCTCTCACAGTTTTCTTTTTTCCCCTTCAAGTGCTGAGGACCATTCCTGAGGGGCCTCATCTTCTAAGGAAAACACTGGACCAATGAGGCCACTTCACCCCCTGAGACTCCCTAAAACCTTGATAAGTGAGGGGAACTGGAGATCATCAAGACACATTGCATGCATGTATGCAGTTGTTCAAAAATAAATGAAAAATTGTTTCAATAAATGCAAGAGATACCCCAGTCAAGAAGGGAGTTTTTGCAGGATGAGGCTTAGCCATCACAATCGAGATCTTCTGACCCCTGAGATTTTCTCCAAATGTGGGAAACTCTATTGCAGAGTTTGGGTACTGTTACAATTTTCCCTTATAAAAACTAAATAAAAATAAAATAATGCAAGAGAGAACTCAGATAATTCAGCTTGACTGAAAGACTTTGGGATGTATCGTATTGAATGAGTCCCAGAGGAACGGAAGGGAGGAGACAACAAAAAATTACTTGAAGAAGAGAATGTAAGAGGTTTTTTTGCTTTTTCCCCTTCTGGATTTGAAGTCGGTAATAATTGGACAGTTCAAACCTGTCCTTCTCAAAGTGTACCTGTGTGCAGCTTGCCTTTGCTGACAATGTGGGCACATGATGGGTGTGCCTATCTTATGCTGCCTTACTTACTGTGACAGCTGTGACAGTCAGATGAGGCCTCTGGCTGAGGAGCCTGTGGTGGAGAAGCTTACTCAATGTCATATGGTCAAAAGTGGTGTAGGTGCTTCAGTCTCAGGAAGAGATTTCTGTCTTGATAGCATCTGACTCATCTAGGATTCTCCCAGCTTCTGTGGCGAAAGTCCCATGTGCTGGGCAACCCCCTCAGTCCCCCGAAAACTGGATAATGGGTCACTCTAGGTCAACTGTATAAACTCTGGAATCTGACAGATGGCAGTTTGAATTCCATCTCTAAACTTTATTGACTCTGTATACACCTTAACTTTCTTGTCGGCCAATCAGCAATGCCAGAGGCAGAAGGCTGATTGAATGGTGTCCTGTCCAAACTCTGCATGACAGACATTCAAGAAATGTTAGCTTTGGGGATTAGAGAGATGACTCATCAGGTGAGAATGTGTCCTGCTCTTCCAGAGGATCCAAGTTCAGTTCCCAGCACCCACCTGAAGCTCTAGTTCCAAGGGATCTAATATAGTTTCATCTGCATAGGTAGCATTCATACACATGCACACACACACACACACACACACACACACACACACACACACACACAATCTTTAAACATGTTAACTATTGTTATTTGTATCTTGTTACCATTTGTGTTTCTCACTGTGATGTCCATCTGTGTAAAGTAGGGCTTGGGTTCAGAGGCTTTGAACTCTAAGGTTAAGGGCATCCCTCTCATCCTAGTTACAAAACATGACTGCATACCAAAATCAGCCTGGAGCTTTGCTTAAACCTAGATCCTGTTAGGCTGTATAGCTCAGGGCGGGGGATGGGAATGAGGGTGGGGAGGTTGAGTGTTTGCCTGTGTTCAATTCTCAGAAAAGTAATAAAATGTAAAGACAATATAAAACACCTTAGATTCCCCAGGACACTTACTCTAAAACCTCCTTTTAATGTGTTTATCAAGGCCTATGAGTCTGCAGGAAACCTCTGAGAAACCAGTTAAACTCCACCAAAACTTTAGGAGACATGGGGTATGCTAGGCAGTTTTGTGGTGTGTGGGTCTTGTGCATGTGGCAAGGCTCAGCTGTGGCCAGACCATCAGAGTTAATGCAAGGCTGGGTCCTCTCCTAGGCAGGAGGGGACAAAAGCCCATTGTTTTTTCCCTAGAGCTTGAGCCTGCCTGAGGATAAAACTTCAAAGCAATTCCTTGAGACCCCGAAAGATGGCTAAACCTCAGGCAGGCTTCCTTTTTTTCTGTCTGTCCAGCTTCCTGACCCTGCTCCTGGCAGCTGTCCCAGGCTCCCACCTCTGCCCAGGGAGGCATTCCATCCCCATGACCTCATCAGAAACAGTCCCTCCCTTGGGCCAGGACCTTTCACTACAAATTGTCTCTCATCAGAGGCCCCAAGCGAACTGTGAGTGAGCCACCTCGTCCCCTCCTCTCTTTGAGGCACAATGGAGAGCCAGCTTGGGGCAGTGAGTCACCTTAGGAAGCCATCTGGCTGCTAAATGCTAATAGCAATTCATTTCACTCACAACACCTATGAATGGTTCCTTTAAGGAAAATTTAAAGGGCAAGACACCTAACAGGACCCAGGATGTAGCTTACTGTAGAGCGCTTGCCTAGCACGCATGAAGCTCTAGGCTTGATCTAAGACTGTACAAAGCAGGCCTGAACATGTTTGCAGAAGGACTTCCCCCCAGGTGCACAAGGAATTCAAAGGCCTCCTGGGCTACTTGAGACCATTTCTAAGAGGGGGGGAGAATAGGAAGTAAATTACAATTTGAGAATTTTGAAGTAGCCCTAGTAAGATATAAAGAGAAGTATGGGGCTGGAGAGGTGGCTTAGCACTTAAGAGTGAGTACTGCTCTTGCAGAGGACCTGAATTTGATTCCCAGCTCACGACTACCTATAACTCCAGCTCCAGGGGAATCTACTGCCCTCTTCTGGACTCTGAAAATACCTGCATTCACACATGTGCCCCCCCCCACCTCTGTCTCTAAATCTTAAAAAAAAAATTATTTGTTTTGGTAAAAAGGTCACATACTCAGTCAACAGGACTAGGGTTTGTTGCTTTCACTCATAAACAATAACTGAAGGAAATGGTAAATTTCAGGTTTTTGTTGTTGTTTTCTATCTAAACTGATAGACCCAGTGAGCTCTAGTGTCAGATCCCTTAGCTTCCACAGACCTGGTGAGGAATTATGGGACCAGGTGACCTGCCTTCCAGGTTTAGCACTTTGTGGCCAAGGAGAGTAAATTTCTTCAAATTGTTCATGGACTTGTGGAATATCAGTATGCCAAGGAGAGCCCTAATTGCAATCCCTCTTTTTCAAAGAAATGCCAGGCATGGATGTTGTTGCCACTGGAGCAGGCAGAAGGGGTGAAGAGTTTAAAAGAAGGACAGGTAAATCTGACGCCTCCATCATTCTCTGTGGTGAACAGGGAGGAGAGGGACTAGTCATCCTCTTTACAGACTGGGCCCACAGGCCATTCCTTCCAAACGAATTCGGAGTTACTGCCATGAACCCAACAGATGAAGCTGGGAAATCAAACAGTGTCTGAAAACAATACTCTTCCTCTGTGTGTACTGTGTGTGTGTGTGTGTGTGTGTGTGTGTGTGTGTGTGTGTGTGTGTG
>CAJQZJ010000220.1:1176791-1188687 GCA_907164525.1 Lophiomys imhausi
GTGTGTGTGTGTGTGTGTGTGTGTGTGTGTGTGTGTGTGTGTGTGTGGTATATGTCTGTGATGTGTGTGTGTGTGTGTGTATGTGGTGTGTGTGTGTGTGCATGCATAGCTGTGGAGGTCAAACAAAGGTCAATGTTGGTAGTTCTCCATCAGTCAATACTCTATCAGCCTTCAGGCTTTCACTGAACCTGGAATTTGCCAACTAGGCATGTGTAGCCATGTGTAGCTTTTTACCTAAGTGCTGGGGATTCAATCCACGTCTTCATGTTTATGTTCAGCAAGTGCTCCTATCCATCTTTCCATCCCCCAGAAGGGCTTCTCTACAAGCACCAATGACAGTGCCCAGGTCTTCAGACCAACACATTTTCATTTCTTGTATGTAAGTGTGCGTCTACATGATGTGTATGTTGGTATCTTCCTCAACTGCTCTCCAGCTTATTTTTTGAGACAGGGTCTCTCACTGAACTTGGAGCTCAATAGAGCATGCTGGATGGTGAACCTCAAAGATCCGTCTCTGTCTCTCAGCATTGGGATTATAGGTGTGTAAGGAGCCAGACTTGTTTTGCACAGGTAGGTGATAGGATTTGAACCCAGGTCCTCAAGCTTGCTCTGAAAACACTTCACCAACTGAGCAAACTCCTCAGGCCCCTGATTCTCATTTCTTGAGGATCCTGGAGCCAAGTCCAGGCCCCTGATTCTCATTTCTTGAGGATCCTGGAGCCAAGTCCACACCAATATCAACTGATTGCTGTAAGAATTTATTTTCCATTTATAAGAAACACGTGCTTCCCACATTCTTCTGTGAATCTTGACAGATGGTAAATTCAATGGAACATACAAAAATCAGTTACCCACAGCATCAACACCGGAGTCAAACTTGATTTCTTACTAGTCAATTTTTCACAATCTCATTGCCAAGCCATGCTGATCCCCTCCCCAGTGAGGTCTCCCCTCAGGCCGAATGTTTGCCTGGGCTAGCTGAGAAAAGTTGCTTGATTTCTCTGAAAGGGTTGCTCCTGTCTTCCTGTGCTGGTTTCTCTGATTGAGTCCCTTGTTCTTCAGCCATCCACCTGCAGGTGATTATTCAGTACTTAGAGTGTTTGCAGCTCTGGAGTAGAGGTCAGGAAGTGACAACTCCTGTTTACTGAACACTTTCTAGATGCCAGGCACTGTGTGAACACTGTAGCAGTCCTTGTGTGTTAATGACTTTTTCTTATTGTGACCACATACCTAACAAAAAGCAACTTAAGGAGGAAGAGATTTATTTTGACTCATGGTTTGAAAGAGATACAGCCCATCGAAGCACAGGAGGCAGAAAGTGGGAATGACTTGTGACAGCTGCTTCTCACATGGACCAGGAAGAGGCCTAGGGCCAGACCTGGGGTGCTTGTAATCCTGTAGCCCCTACAGTCCTTTGTCTTGACTCCATGTCCAAAAGATTCTATTGAATGAAAAAAAAATGAGGACATGACAGCTCCTAAGGAGGAGAAGGTGATGGAGGATATATATATATATAAAACTATATATATATTTAACTATATATATATATATATATATATATATATATGGGGCTTTGAGTGTCAGGTTGGGGAATGGCTTGTCCTCTCATAGGTAGACATTGGAATCCAGAACTTTGGCATCTATATCCATATGTGATATATATCACATACTGTTTTATGTATCACACATACTCTGATATATATCACTCATATATATATGTGATATATATCATATACATGTATATATGCACAGCTACAGCTTAAACCATAGATCTGAGGGATAATTAAGCACCAATGCAAAGGAAGGCAATCATACTTTAAATGCAAGGAGAGATAAGACAATTGTGGACTGGATGGTTGCAAAGTTGTGCTTGTTCCAAAGGCTGAAGATTCAAGAGTAAGAAGGAGAAGCAAGGGAATAACCAGGCATGGAGGAGGGACTTGGAGGCCCAGAATAAAAAGTCAGTTGTAATTTGTGGGGGGGATTCATGGCACATGATCACAGACCCACCGGAATGAGGATATGTTCAGTTCAATGCCTTATGCACAGGAATGGATAGATATAAAGAGAATGAAGGGGAGTATAGGTGGCCACAGGTGTGCAGGTAGGAACAGAATTGCAGGAAGTGGTCAGGTTGGGGATGTGGGGCTTTGAGTGTCAGGTTGGGGAATGGCATGTCCTCGCATAGGTAGACACTGGAATCCAGGATTTTGGGATCTAGATCACACATGAAGGAAATCAGGTGGTTAATCTGGATTCTTTATTTTGAGAGCATACCTTAGCTCTAAGTACATTAATATCATGCAATCAAAAAGCTAACCCAGAGCCGGGCGGTGGTGGCGCACGCCTTTAATCCCAGCACTTGGGAGGCAGAGGCAGGCGGATCTCTGTGAGTTCGAGGCCAGCCTGGTCTACAAAAGTGAGTCCAGGACAGCCAGAGCTGTTATACAGAGAAACCCTGTCTCGAAAAACCAAAAAAAAAAAAAAAAAAAAAAAGCTAACCCAGGATACAGGCAACTAAGCTCCCTCCCCTATCCCCAGTACTGAAGATTAAGCCTAGGGCTGAATCCATTCCCAGCCCCCCTTTTAACTATTCAGAAATGTGTGAGTGTGTGGTCTGTGTATTGTTCATGGGGGGGTGGAGCGTGGGTGCACCTACGCATGGTATGTGTATGGAGGATCAGAGGACAACCTTAGGGGTCAGTTCTCCAGTGACCTTTCGTTTGAGACAGGATCTTTCATTGGCCTGGAACTTCAGCACATAAGCCAGGCTAGCTGGCTGGTCACCTTCCAGGACCCACTAGTCTTTCCTTCGCATCCCACCATTGTTGGGAATATATGCATGTGCCACCAAATTTGGGTTTTTATGTAAGTTCTGGGGCTCCAACTCAGGTCCTTGTTATTTAGGCATTTTACAAACTGCACAATCTCCCAGTTCCATTAATTTTAAAATTTGTATTTGAGACAAGATCTCACTAATGTGCTTGGGCTGGCCTTGAACTTTTGACAGTCGTGCCTCAGGTAGCTGGGATTGCAGACCTGTGCCACTGAACCCAATACTACATTTTTAAAAAGTATAATTATGTGCCTAAAACCTAAGTATCCCATAAAACAAATGTGAACAAGTGAATATAGGAAGTATTGGAGACAAGGAGGTTGGGTGGCAGCTTGTTGAGATAACAACAGTGGGAACTGACCAGAAGAGTGGAGCCATGTGTGCAGACTCCAGAGATGTGTTAGCAGCAGGATGCTCAAGGCATGGTGACTGATGGATGTAAGAGCCTAGGGAGAGGGAGGTGTCAAGGACAATTAATGCCTGGGCTTCTGGCTTGGACAACTGAATAAAGACTGAGATAAGGGAATGCAGAACAGGAGCCAGTGTGAGGCAGGAAGCAATAAATCCCATTTTCAACACAGGGAGATTGGCATCTGACTAAAGTATTGGCACTTGGCTATGTGGGTCTGACACTCAGGAGGGAGACCTGACTAGGGGCAGAGATTTAAAAAGCGCTAGCTTAAAGACGATATATGCAGGCATAGGAGTGGATGGCCTTATCCTGCAGAGCTCTGCAGAGAAGTGGGGCTTAGGACAGAGGCTAGAAGAACTCCAACATTGAAGGTCCCATGCTCCCAGGTACCCCTGAAAAAGCTTTCCACACTAAGAACCAACGTTGTCTGTGTGAGGGGGTTGAATATAGCTGAAGTCAATTAGAACTGAAGCTAGGCCCCAAAAGGTACTCTTTTGTCTTTTGTAATACTCCAGGGAACTCAGTATCACATCACAAAGAAACTTAAGAAGACCTGTAGGGGAGACGCTCAGTCAGTGCCTGCTCTTCAAGCACAAAAACTTGAGTTTGACCCCAAGAACTCATGTAAAAAGCCGGGCATGGTGGTTACACACTTGTAATCACAGCCCTGTGGAGGCAGAGACAGGTAGATCCTTGGGACTTGCTGGACAGTCAACTTGGCTTACTTGGTGAGGAACCCTGTCTTTAAAAACAAAGATAGGCTTGCTGGTGGTGGCGCACACCTTTAATCCTAGCACTCAGGAGGCAGAGCCAGGAGGATCTCTGAGTGTGAGGCCAGCCTGATCTACAGAGTGAGTTCCAGGACAGGCAGGGCTACACAGAGAAGCCCTGTCTCGAAAAACAACCACCACCACGGCAACAACAAACCAAGATAAACAGAGATGACAATTAAGGTTATTATTCTCTGGTCTCCACTCCACTTGCATGTGCACACACATGAGTGCATATTCATATACACACACACATACAGGAAAAAGAAGCCCTGTGAAGAGGTCTACACAGAGAGAACCCAAGACTCCTGGACCGCAGTGCCAGTTTGCTATGCACAGGAGCTGGTCATGGTGCGGATGCAGACACTACAGCCCAAACATGCATTCAGATGCAGGCCCCATCACACACCGACTGTGATTTAATGAGAGACCCTGAGCCAGAGCCTGCAGCTGAGCTGCTCTAGAATCCCTCACCCACAGAAATCTTGAGAAATACAAAGCTGTTACATTTTGGGTTGGCTAAGCAACAATAAGCTCTTATTGACGTCTTACCCACTCTGTGAAGTCATAGGCGGCTTACTCACCCCTTAGATAGCGGTCTGGTTGCAACAGTGTCTCAAAAGGTTGTACCAAAAATGAGCCACATGCTCAGACATCCTATGGGGAGAGCTTGCCTCACACACAGATGGATAACACGAGTTGTTTCGCAGACAGTGCTAAGTACAAGCTTTTTGTGCATAGCTTTCCTGATGCCATGATTTCATGACATAATGTTGATGACAGTGAACTTGAACAGCCTCACATTGCATAATTAATGGCATTGCATTTCCATGACAACTCCCAATTAATCATGCCTGTTCCCATGAACTTTTAGCTTATGGGAGTCCTACCACGCGTGGGACAGTAAATTGTGTTGGTGTATCTTTTACATTTTTTTTTTCTTTGAATAAGGGTCTCATGTGACCCAGGCTGAGATCGAACTTGCTTTATAGCTAAGGATGATCTTGAACTCCTTATCCCTCTGCCTTGGCCTCCTGACTGCTGGTATTATAGATGTTTATGCGATGTTGGGCATCAGACTCAGAGCTCCGTGCATGCTAGACAATCACTCTATCCACTGAGCTACATTCCCAGCCCTAACCTATAATTTCTGGAAAGCAGAGATGGGTGGTGCTTTTGAAGACCCCTGGACCATGAATTTGACACCGGGGTGTATCAGTCCTCTAAGGTTAGGGGTTGGCCCTCCCACATCTGCTTGCTCTTTGTTAGCACAGTACCTGGCACGCCACACTAGCTCATTAAATATTTGTGAGTCCATAGCAAATGTTGAATAATGAACGAGCTTGTGTTCTGCCTCCTCTTCCCTCACTCAACTCACAGAGTTAAGACAAAATCCGTTGGGAAGGTTCAGCCTGTTTGAGCTCTGCAGAGGGACGTGGAGGAAGTGTGTTACAGGGGGCACCTGTGTCTCTCACCTCTCACACTCTGGGCACACAGAGTTGTAGGATACAGACCTGAGACCCTCTCTAATACCTCTCTCCCTTTTGAGAGCACCAGTAGGAGAATGTCAATAACAACCATGGTGGGGACACTTGGAGGTATCAAGAACATTTGAAGAAGGGCCTCATGGGCACAGGTAAAGGGCCTTTGGTAAGATTCATTCTCAGCCAGAGATGTCTTTCTGGTTTGATTTTGTGGCCAGGAGTTTCCAAGACTCGCTCATGAAGCTATAGTCGGGTGCCTGCTGGGGCTCCGGTCACCAGTTCACCAAGATTCCTCTTCAAGAATGGCAAGTCCCCACTGACTGCTGGCCAGGGGTCTCAAGTTTCTCTCCACATGAGTCTTCCAATAGGGCTTCTTTAAAACCAAAACCAAAACACCTTTATTTCCTTTTTATCTGTTAATTGTGTGTGAGTGCCTGGGGAGGGTGCAAGCATACCAAGTTGTCAGGGGACAACTTTTGGGAGTCAGTTCTCTCCTTCCATCATGGGGTGTCAGGGAATTAACTCAGGCTGTCAGGAAGCGACACGTTATCTACTGAGGCATCTGTTGGCCCTACATGGCTTCTTAAATGTCTTTATATGATGCTGGCTTCTTCAGAGTGAGCAATGGGGGGTACCAAGGCTCCAGAGGCAGTGGCTAGCAGTTGAGAGACACATTAGCATCCCACAGTCCACTGGAGGGAGGTACCTTTATCTTCCAGACACCCAGGGGATTTGTGCTTAGCTCTGGGCTGCTGCCATCATTTCCACAAAGAAGCAAACCAAATTTTTTTTTTCCACCCCCACATGCTGGCCACCGCAGGGCAGGAAAGCCAATTGCCAAGCTGGCCCAAACCGTTCCTGGTTCATCCCTGGGCGATTTAGAGCTCATCGTTAAGACTTGGTGACAAGGGACATAAGCTGTATAGCTGAGGGGTGTCTGGGTAGGGGGGGTAGGGGGACGTGTGAGATACTGTGCACAACGGGCGGCCATGGCCAGCACAGCAATTCAGCCTCCATGATGACTTGCAGAGAAGCCCAGGGAGATGGATGGCTGCGGATTGACAGAGCCACTTGTCCTGGATTTGGGTAGTCTGGGGACACTGGGCCACCTGCTGCTGAACTACTCCTAGCAAGAACATGTGTTTCTGAAATTAGACACCTTATGATGATGGCCTTTGCTTCTCCATTTATAAGCGACCAAGGCAGCTGGTCTTGGGAAAGGAAAACACAAGACGGGACAACTGTGTGTCTAGATCAGATCAAAGGCTGGGTGTGAGGTGGGAAAAGGGGCTTCGGCTGCTCACAGATGCCAGTCTGTTTAGTCTCTCTGCTCTACAACAATGTCCTTCCTCCCTTCCTCCCTTCCTTCTTTCCTTCTTTCCCCAGCCCTCTTTCTTTCTTATGAAGTCTCATGTTTATCAGGCTGGCCTTAAACCCCCTATGAAACCAAAGATGGCCATGAGCCTCCTGCCTCTGCCTCCCAAGTGCTAAGATTAGAAGCACGCATCACCATACTTGGTTTATGTGGTGTTGGGGATCAAGTCCAAGGTTTTGTGTATGCTAGACAAGCACCCTATCCACGGAGCTGCACCCCCAGTCCAAATCTTCCTTCTATAAATGCTCTGATATCAGTCTTGTACAGCCTAGGGAAATGAAATCTAAAGTCATGCAAACCTTTAGTTCTCATCACTCCGTCAACCTACTTTGATTAATCAAATACTTCAGTGCAAATTTTGCTTAATTCAAAGAAATTCTAGTGCTAATGCTTTAGGAACAATGATTTACAGTTTTTAGTTTTTCAAATAACATTCAAACTATATGCACTAAACTTTTGACCTTGTAACTTTGGGTGGTAAGAAGGAAAAAATTTTAGAATAATTTAAATTTTTTCTTTGATAATTTCATATGTGTATACAACGTATCTTAATCAAGTCCTCTCCTCCCATTCCACCAGCACCATCTAAGCAGAGCCCTTTCCCACTTTCACATCTGCTTTTGCGTAGCTTACTAAGTCTAGTTAGTGCGGCCTGTATGCACAGAAGTGGGGACCAGCTATCTGAACATGAGTTCCCTGACATGAGGATCTGTAGAGATGGCTAGAAATCGTATGCTGGGGAAGGGCTCAGTGGGTAAAGGGCTTTCTGTAAGAGTATGAAGACCTGAATTTAGTCCCCTTGGGGCAATGTAAAGCTATGTTTCATACAGTTCCTACATGCAGCTGTGATTCCAGCGCTCCTGGAAGCTTTGGGGACACATAGCCTGGCCTGTCACAGGCCCTTGTTTGAGACCCTGTCACAAACAAGATGGAAGGCAAGGGCTCACACCTGAGGTTGTTCTATGACCTGCAAACCCCTCCAACACAGGGTAACAAAATACAAAAAATGTAAATAATGGCCCTTCTGTTTTTGTGTGTATGATGTGTGTGTGAGCGTGGGCCCACACATGACACAGTGCTCACGTGGAGGGCAGAGCACAACTTTCTGGAGTCAGTCCTCACCCTTCACTTTGCATTGTTGGAGGATCGCTCTTTTTTCTGCTGCTCTGCCACACACCCCAGGCTAGCTGCCCAGCCAGCTTCTGGGTCTCTCTTCTATTTTGCTCCCATCTCCTTGTGAGAATGCAGGGAGTAGAGATGCCAATTGCTACATTCAGCATTTTCACACAGGTTCTGCAGATCTGAACTCAGACGCCAGGCTTGTGTGGCAAGTGCTCTCTCCCACTGAGCCATCCCCCAAGGCCATCTTTGACTTCTGAAGCCATGCTACATCTTAGTGATTTATTGTCCTATAAAGGAGAAAGAAAACAAAACAGGAGTAAGTGATCTCCTACAGAGAGAAAGGGGGGGGGGGGTCTAGTCCTGCTGCAGTGTGTATTTATATAGGATAGCGGAGGGAATTCCTGTCCTGAATTCTTTCCCTCTGCCGTCACAAGTCAGGGTTTCTTGTAACCCAAGAAAGGGCTTCATGTTCCAAGGCTGATTCCCCACCTCCAGGGTCCTTGAAGGTATTAGCCACAGCCTCTTTAGAAGACTCTTGTGATCAGTTGCACTATTCAGAAACATCTATAAGCACATCTTATTTTCATTCATAACACATTTTAAAATATTTTATTCTTTAAAATTATGTGTATGTCTGTGTATCTGTGGGTATACGCACCCAAATACAATGCTCTTGGGGGCCCAGAAGAAGAATTCATATTCTTGGAGCTGGAGTTACAGTTGGTTGTGAGCCCCCCATGGGTACTGGAAACCAACCTTATGTCTCCTGCACTATGTGCGTGTTCAGAAGCACTGAGACATTGCTCTACCCCTTCACTCAAGACATTTACTTGCTTTGTTTTGCATGACATAATAGGCTACATATATATGCACACTCTACACATGACCACAAACATATGTAAGTGTTATATGCAGATAATGAACATTTAGTGCCTGTAAGCACTATTTTTAAAAAGTTATAATTCATCCTTTTAGGTATTCTATTATTCCCTTTTACAGAGAATGAGGCACACAGGGAAAAGATGGAGCTCAGCCTGGCCTGCCTGAGTGCTGTGGCATCTGCTGAGACATTGGTGGATATTGGCTCCAAAAGGACAAGAAGGCACGAGGCTATGGCATGGGTTGTTGGCATCCCCCAAAGGCCCTAAGGCTTGGTCTCCCAGGGTGATGGTTTTGAGGTTGAGGTATCTGAGAGGTGGGGTCTTGTGGGATCTCAGCCTCTTCTTCCTCTTCCTCCTTGCTCCCTGGCTGTTGATGGAAGCAGGCTTTTGCTCCACCGGAAGCTTCCTACTGGATGCAATTTCTTGTCATAGGCCCAAAGCAGTAGAGCTAACTGACTATAGTCTGCACTGAGAGCCCAAACAGCCCTTTTCTCTTTGTAGGATGATTGTTTCAGCTGACCCACACACCTGACTAGTAGAAGATTGGGAAGTGCAGAAGAGGATGACCAGGAGGAGGGACTTTCCTGGGGGCTGCTGACGGTGAGCGAGGTCTTCACTGAGGAGGTGCTCTGAGAACCAAGAGCTCCTGCAGGCAGCAGAGAATCATGGTGGTGGGGCCCAAGCACTCTGGTAGCAGGAAGCCATTTTCAGTGCTTTGTGGCCTGGCACTGTGCCAGGGGCTCCAGGCTTCAGGTCTGTACATTTCCTTGTTGGTTCAGGTCCAAGCTTTTGAGGGCCATGCATGTGCTGGCTGTGTGCACATTCATACATGTGCCTGTGTGTATAGGCCAGAGGTCAACATCTCTTGTTTTTAGGGACAATTTGCTTTTTTTTTTTTTCTTTCTAGACAGAGTCTCTTGTCTGGTCCAGACTCAAGTAGGCTATGCTGCCTGGTTAATGAGGCCTCTGCGTATCTCTACCAACCCAGGGCTGTGATCACAAGCATGTACTACTATGTCCAGCCTCTAGTCCCTCCTCCCTCCTTCCCTCACTCCCTTCTTCCCTCTCTCCCTACTTTCCTCCCTCCCTTCCTGTCTCCCTCCCTTCCTCTCTGTCTCTGTCTCTGTCTCTCTCTGACTGTCTCTCTCTGGGTTCTAAGGATTTGCACTCTGGTCCTCATGTTTTTCCCCACTGAGCTACTGCCCAGTCCTATATTGTGTTCTTTTTTTTTTTTTTTTGGTTTTTCGAGACAGGGTTTCTCTGTGTAGCCCTGGCTATATATCGTGTTCTTTAAGTTGCTCAACACTTCTGGGAGGGAGCCCTTTCTGTTCCTAGTGGGCAGTTAAAGGAGCTCAGGCTCAGAGTTATGTGTGACCCTGCTATCAGTGATCTGGTTAGGCTGGGGCTAGCTTTGAACCCAAGCCTTTGTGAGCTTGTCCCTTTACCTTATATCATTTGCAACTGCTGTTTAAAATGCCTTTCTTATGGCATTCTTACTGTTAATTTTTCTGGGGGAGATGTGAACACATGCCCAATCACCCCAGACAGGGAAGCGAGCACAGATCAAAGAGATGATTTCATCTGTGTTTAACTTGGTGAACCAGTAAGTTTATCTGAAGTTACATAAAGGAACATGGGTAACCTACAACACCCACATTACTGGAATGTTCCACCCTGGCACTGGTGACAACCCCTTAAAGCTGCATAGATGGAGTTTCCCCTTCAGCTAACCTTGATCTCCTTCATGTCTAATACCTTCCTGAGGACATCTGCAGAGCGGTCAGAATTACATATAGCTGGGGTGGGGCATAGGGAGGAGTGGCTAGAATCTTAGTTGAGGGTCTCATGGCCCTCTCCCATCCCCTCTTTCTGTGAGTGCTGTCAACAGGCCTGATCTTATGAGGGGCTGGGTGGGTAGGCACAGCTGTACTGATTAATATAATATCAGCCATGCTAAGCCCCAGGGACTTGCACAATACTTAGCAAGCAACACAATCCAACCCAACTTAGCCTTTTCTTGTTGACTCAAGGCCATCACAGGGAGCACAAGCCATTATCTCTTGAACATGGAAAAGGGACCCAGTTATCCCTTGGGCTATCACTGTCTGGCCCGCACCACCCTGCTATACTTTGAGGGACTGTTAAGCTTTATGGGGTGATGGCATTTTACAGAACTATAAATAGCTCTGTCTGTTCTGTCCTTAGAAATTTGGTTTCAGGTTCTCAGGTTGTGGTTCTTTGTTCTTTGTCATTGCTTCTTTGAGCCAGCTGCCTGCACGTCTATCTCTATAACCTCCACACATCCAGACATCCTCCTGCTCTCTAGGTGGAATCAAATAAAGGCTGCAGAGAAAACTAAAGATGTTCAAATGAACCAGATCTGAACAGCGTCCAAGAGAGATGAGATGTACAGGCTCCAAGGATGAGGGTGGGGCTGGGGTTGGGAATGGAGGGTGGGGGCAGGGTGGGTTCACCTCCCTGCAAAGCAGCACTGTGCCCCAAGCAGACAGAATGAAATTTCCACACAAACTTGTGAACTGGGCTTTGAAACTAGGTCTTTTTATTGCCTAGTTTCCTGCCCATTCCCAGTAGGTCAGTTTGCAGTATGGCGATAAGAGTTAAGAAACTTCCAGATGTTACCTTGGACCCTGTCAGTTGATATGGGGTTGAAAAGGTCCTTGCAAAACATGGTCTATAAGCTGAAAGAGCACCTATGGATTCTGGGCCATTCTGTGAGATGGTCATTAAAAGTGGCTTTTTTGTTTTTGACAGTAAAAGCCATTATATCCCCATAATATTTTCCTGATAATTATTATATTATTTAAAATTTTATTTTAAGTTTTGAGGCAGAGTCTTATAATGTAGCTTAGCTGGCTTCAGTCTCCTGAGTGCTGGGGTTACAGGCATATGCCAACTATACCTGGAATCACTAATGCTCCCGTGGATTTCGGGAGTGTGGTGGTTTGAGTATTTTTTCTTTTTTTTTTTTTTTTTTGGTTTTTTGAGACAGGGTTTC
>CAJQZJ010000220.1:1188787-1209775 GCA_907164525.1 Lophiomys imhausi
TGGCTGTCCTGGACTCGCTTTGTAGACCAGGCTGGCCTCGAACTCGCAAAGATCCGCCTGCCTCTGCCTCCCAAGTGCTGGGATTAAAGGCGTGCGCCACCACCACCCAGCTGAGTATTTTTTCTTTTCTCAGACTCTGAGACCCACTGTAACAGAATATTTTGTTTAACACACTTATATTTATTTATTTATTTATTTATTTATTTATTTATTTATTTTTTTGTTTTTTTTTCGAGACAGGGTTTCTCTGTATAACAGATCTGGCTGTCCTAGACTCACTTTGTAGACCAGGCTGGCCTCGAACTCACAGAGATCCACCTACCTCTGCCTCCCAAGTGCTGGGATTAAAGGCGTGCGCCACCAACGCCCGGCTCACACTTATATTTATTAATATTTAACAATCACCTATAAAATACCTAAATCCTATAACCTAAACTTTAATTCTAAAATCTATAATCTATTTAAGAATATCTTAATACCTAAAACACTCCAATACCTATAAAAAAACAAACACTTAATACTATATTAAGCTTCTTAAAAGGATATTAATACTCTTGGTGTAAGTCCATATATGGTGGCCTGTTCTACGATTGTCTCATCAGATCTTTTTTTTTAATTAAAAAAAAATTTTTTTTTTCGAGACAGGGTTTCTCTGTGTAGCACTGGCAGTCCTGGACTCACTTTGTAGACCAGGCTGGCCTCGAACTCACAGAGATCCACCTGCTTCTGCCTCCCAAGTGCTGGGATTAAAGGCGTGCGCCACCACACCTGGCTCTCATCAGATCTTTTAATCTCAAAGTTTGTTGGGCATTATTTTACCAGTTTGCAAACCCAGTCCACCTTCACCACAAAGATGTGGCCAGTTTATAAAGTCAATATGTTTCGACTGCCGATGTAGGGCTGTCCTTTCAATCAGCCAAGATTTGCCTCTGAGGTCTCAGGTCCCAGAAATTTCAAGACTGAAAGTTTATCCAAACTGTTTTGCTTACCTTTCTGGAGCTCTGGAGCTCCAAGGTAGATGACTCCAAAGGACTCTGCCTTAGCAGGTCTGTGGCAGGTTTTTGCATTGGATTGCAGTGTTCCAAACTCTGCCAATGGCATACCTTGCTGTGCTCTTCCCCATCATAGATTTCCAAGGGGTGAGGGCAGGGGAGCAAGGAGGAGGGGGCCAGTGGCCTTGTGCACCCCAGACTTAAATCTTGTTGCATATTGTGATGATCTTGGAGTGATTTTCAGCATTCTTGTGGCTGTGGGATTTTTTTGCAGGCTTCCCAAGACATGCCCTTCGACAGGGTATCTGTGTGGTCTCATGATTTCTGTTGCTTCTTATGGCCAATAACATCATCTGCATGGCTTGCGAGGTTTCTTAGCAATGGCTTTCAATGGCATATCATCCGGCCATAGCTGGTTCCACCCATATCAACAAATAAAGATATGCCAAGTTCCCTAGATGCTAATCTAAACTGTGATTTACTAAGTCCTACCACAACCTAGTTCTGTAGAACGAGCTGTGTGGGTGAATGGATTACCCAACCCCTCTCTGACTTCGTGGCATGTGGACTACATGGCTGTTTTTCTTGGGATGGGGTCCCTGAGGGGGCATCTGATATCAGCTTGGGATTGAGAGTGAAAGCAAGAAAAGACTCCTTCACATCATACAAACCACAGGCGCATTTATTGAATTCTTGGTCTTAAAAGTCCCCTGGCCATTTCTACTGACCCAGGTTTCTGCTATTCTCACTAGCCACCCTATACCCCACTCATCGGCTTGCCTACCACAAGCCCTCTTTTCCCACGTGCCTGAATTTCTTAGCACTTTCTGCCCAGTTTGTCTCTTATTTCACCCCCTAGACATCAGCTCTATAAACTCTGGACTCTCCAAAACTCTATTTCTTTTTTTTTTTTTTTTTTTTTTTGAGACGGGGTTTCTCTGTTTCGCCCTGGCTGCCCTGGACTCTCTTTGTAGATCAGGCTGGCCTCGAACTCGCAAAGATCCCCCTGCCCTTTCCTCCCAAGGCCTGGGATTAAAGGCGTGCGCCCCCCCCGCCCGGCTCATTTTTTTTTTTTTTTTTAATGTAGAGAAAGCAACTCTGTTTCCTCCAGCATCCACCTAGCTAGGTAGTATTCTGTCCTTCCGTTAAACCCCATTCATCTATGTGTTCATCTATTCAGTAAGAATTAGGCAGCAGCTACAACAAGACACCATACCTGGTGCTAATGAAGATGCAAAGATGAGTGGATCTAGGGTGAACAGAAGAAGTCTAGGGGACAAGATAAGACCTACTGTGTAACCATAGCAGAAGGCAGAAAGTGCTAAGACTCTAAGCACGTGGGAAGATAGGCCTTGCTATAGGCAAGCTGATAACCAGGGTGCAGCAGATGTTTGGACCTTTCCTGGAACGTGTGGGCAAAGGCCTCACATCTGATGCAGGGCAATGTCTTGGAACCTTCCAGGACAGTGGGAGTGGAAAGAAAGACCTGAGTATTTGAGGTGAGTTGTGAGGCCAGTCCTTAGATTAATATCTCTCCTTCCCTATTCCTTCAAATCCCAGCTCTCATCTCAGGCAGGGTTAGAACAGATGTGAGCTCCTTTCTACTCTTGGGCAGCATGGCTCAAACCTCAGTCCACTTTTAAAACTTTTTTAAGATTTATTTTTATTTTATGTGTGTGAGTGTTTTGCCTGTATGTCTGTATACCACATGCATGTAATGCCCACAGAGACCAGAAGAAGGCACCAGATCCTTTGGAACTGGAGTTATTGATGGTTGTTAGCCACCATGTAGTGCTGGGAATCAAACCCAGGTCCCGTAGAGAACAAAAACTTCTTCAGCAGTTCAGAGAGCTGTGCAAGGTCTCAAGGTTTCCAGGGTAAGATTTAAGGCAGGAGAGATTGGGTAGGTAGGTAAGGTCTGAGGAGCCATTTAGGGTCCTGTAACTGTTTCTGTCCTTTGCTCCTGCTGCTCTCACATCTCAACAGGAAAGGTAGGGATGAATAGAAAGAGTGTTCTAGGGAAGAAGCCCTCCCCTGCCTGCTTCAGCCTCTCCCCTGCCATCTTATCAGCAGACATGCTCTGAGAATCCTCACCTATAGTGGTGGGGACAGATTCATGAAGATTCATGGGAGAATCCCTTTTCTCGTGTCCTGAGAGTTGCCTAGATTTGTGCTTCTGTGTCACTGGCTTAATAGATTTAAGACTATTGGAGACTTAATAGATTTATTTCTCTTTCTCTTCTGTGAAAAGAGACTCCAATTTAATTAGGCTTCAGTGTTTATCCAAATGCTCACATCCTTTGGTATGGAGACGTGCACTCCTAGATACTTGTGTGGGCACTGTGGCTGCATACTTCATAACACACACACATACACACACAGAAAAACTCACAGTCGGTTCACTTGGTAGAGTACTTGTCTAGGGTTCAATCTCCAGAGCTATAGAAAGCCAGGTATGGGGGTGCATGCCTGAAATCTCAACACTCAGAGCCAGATAAGGAGAATCAGGAGTTTAAGGCCAGCCTTTTTTTTACATAGCAAGTTTAAAGACCAACCTTCACAATATGACACTTTGTCTCAACAAATAAACCCCACAGGTATTTACTCAGTCATCATTTAACCAATGTGCTTGAGTGTTCTTCAGGTGCTGGCTCAGGGCCAGCCTGTGAAAGCAGGTGTGAGCCCACAGCTGCAGACCACGCCTTCAGGGATCATTCAGCCTAACAGGGGAGAAATGGGAAAAATGTTGCCCAGTGACTTAATTAAAGCAGAGGCCACAGCAGCAGGGCAGTAGGACACCCAACTCTGCTGGAGTATGATAGGAGCTGTGCGAATGAGATGGGCAGTTAGACTGGGTATAGGTGTGTGTGTGTGTGTGTGTGTGTGTGTGTGTGTGCGCGCGTGTGCAAGTGTGTGTTTTGCAGGGAGATTCCTGTGTGTTAAGCAAGGTGTGGGAAAGGCTCCAACAAATTGGGAGGCAGAGGAACAGTTTGAACTACAGGCAGATGAGGTTGGGTATTCAGCAAGAGTCAGGCCTGTGGGCCTTTGCCAGCTGGTGGTGGCAAGTATTTGGAGGTCTCAAATTTTCTATTTAGAAAGACGGTTTGGCAGGTTTTTAGCCCAAATCATAGGCTCTTCGAAAAAAAAATCCTATGTAATTTTGCTCACATCAAAGTCAAAATTGCATACATCTAGATGGCTAAGCTATCCGAGTGTCCAGTGTCAGCTCATCACTTCCTCCCAACACCAACCCACAAGGGAGGCCCCAATAGGAAGGCCAGAGCAAGGCAGGGGCCTGGCTTTGGCTGATGGTGACAGTTACAGAGGCCCCAGAGTGGCCACCCTCCCAGGGAAGCTGACAGTATGTGAACTAGCAGAGAATGCTGGCAGTATCAGACCTTGAATGGAGCCTCCAGGTAAAATTGGGACACACTACCACCAGGCCAGACTGCTGAGAAGAATGTTTTAGCAAGAAGTAGCTTGCCAACAAGACTCCTTTGATGGTTAATATTGCCTGTCAGCTGTACAGGATCTAGAATCACCTATGAGAAAAAACTTCTGCGCATGTATGTGAGACAGTTTTCTAGATTGAGGTAGGCAGAACTACCCTAACTGTGGGTGATACCACTCCATGGGTAGGAGACAGGAACTGAAGAAAACAGGGAACATGAGCAGAGCGCCAGCACTCACATCTCTGCTTCCTGACTATGAATTTAATGCAACCAGCTACCTCAAGATTTCTGCTGCCCTGCCTTCCAAGGGAACTGCACCCTTAAATTGTGAGCCAAAATAAACCCTGCTTAAGTTGCTTTTGTCAGAGTGGTGTTCAGTCCCCTGGCCTGAGTTGAGCACAGGGTTTCACATCATTAAACCAGCATCCTAGAAAGAGCTGCTTTAGTCGTGTGTGTGTGTGTGTGTGTGTGTGTGTGTGTGTGTTCCAGGAATTGAACTCAGATGTTGAGGAGGCTTGGGAACATGTGTGATGTGTAGTATCTGATCAAAGAGTCCCTGTAGACAGTGGCTTGTGTTCCTGACCTTTCTCTGCCCTTTTTTCTTTCATCAAACATTTAGGTTTGTTTCCTCTCCTGGGCTTTCTAATTTGGGAGCTGGGAATTGCATTTTCAAATTTTAATACATCTTTAAATTTTAAATGCATGCATGAAGAGTATGAATATGCTATGATGAAACCCATTACTTTGTATACAAACCTAAAAATTTAACAAAAAGAGAAGAGGGGGAGAAGGGGAGGAGATGTTTTCATTAGTGTGCAATGTTCCCGGGTCCTATGCACTTGGCAAAATGTCTGACCACAAGACCGCAGAGGGGGCCCACAGTTCTGCCTTCACATCCTCTCCTCTAGCACATCTGTGAGACTTTACTGTCAGTCTCCCTCTGCTGCTCCTACCCCACCAACTCAGTCCAGTATTGTCACATAACTAAGAGATCTGTGACGTGTTTGAGCTGATTCAAGAACATGATTTTGGTAGCAAAAATCTAAGGTCTGTCTGAACGACAAACCAAGGTATAATTCCACCTAAGTCCACTCGGGGAAACCAATGTGTTTATTGGGGGTTAATTACAAAAGAATGGGTTAATTACAAAGTTATGGGCAGGAATGTGGCTGGCCTTACAAGCAGCCACACCGCTTACAGCCTGTTTCCAGCAGGGATGATGACTTTCCCATGGTTGGGTAGATGGCCCCCTTCTCTGGTCCTTCTGACTGTATACTCTTAGCCCGTCCCTGGGACCACAGGAAAGCAGGGCAGAACTGCTTAGGAGGAGTGGCTGGATTCTTAAGTAATGGTTCTATGACCCTCCCCACATCTCTGTGTTGGAAGGAAGACCAACAATCAATAAGCCTAAGTGGGACTATCTTTTGCAAGCCAGTACAGCTGAAATGTGAAGATGGTGGTTCTGTGACTCAGGATAGTCCTGTAGGATATCAACTAACCACAATAGCTGTAACAGTTCAAAACACATCAAAAGCCAGGGTTTAAATGTGGCTCAGTGAGTAGAGTGCTTGCCCAGGATGCATGAAGCGCTGGATTCAACCCCAGCATCTTATTAAAAACAAAACAAAGGCAGGCATGGGGGCACACATCTGTAATCCCAGCAGTGTGTGGAGGGAAGAGAATCTGAAACACACACACACACTTATATTTATCACTCTGAGTATTGATTAGACACTCGCTACCAGCCAGATCCAGTTTATCTTCAGCTACATGTTGAATTGAAGACCAGCCAGGGCTGCATGAAACTCTGCCTTGAAAACAAAAAGCAGCTGAGTGTAGCACATATCTTCAATCCCAGCATTGGGAGGGAGAAACAGACAGAGCTCATAAGTTCAAGGCCAGCCTGGTCTACATGCAGTGAGTTTAAGTAAATAAGACACAAACAAACACACAAAATAAAGCCAGCCAAAGGCACAAGGCCTCCCAGGCCATTTTCTCTTTGTCCTTTCAGGCCTCAGAGTCTTGACAAGAACCAGGACTATGAGACAGGCCCTCAGCTTTGGCCATGAAATGCTGCCCATGGGACACATACACATCTCATCTCAGTCAAGCTACTGGGATATTACATTAAATTGGCTATTGGATGGCTTCCTTTATGGCTAGTTCCTGCAGTCTCCACGAAAGTTAGTTATTAAGGCCGTGACAGAGGGAGAAAGCAAACACCATTGGAAGGCTTTGAGTGTTCCTAGTTAATCCTTCCAAAACTCCGAGTATAAGTCAGACATCTGTTGCCCATAAAGTATCTCTCTCAAGATTAGCCCTGTCACCCGGGGCCCTGGATAGCAGTGACAGTTGCAATATTGAATACGTAGGGTGAGGGCTGGGAGATGACTCAGTCGCTAAAGTGTTTGCTATACAAGCAAGAGGACCAGAGTTCAGATCTCCAGCATCCACATAAAAGCTAGGTGTGGTGGTGTGCGCCTGTGATCCCACCTCCCAGAGGTGGAGGGAGGATTCCCAGAGTTCTGTGGTCATCCAGTCTAGCCAATTGGTGAGCTCCAGGTTTGATGAAAGATCCTGTCTCAAGAAGTAAGGTGCAGTGCTGGCATGGTGGTGCATGCCTTAATTCCAGCACTCCGGAGGCAGAGGCAGGCAGATCTCTGAGTTGAGGCCAGCCTGGTCTACAGAGTGAGTTCCAGGACAGCCAGAGCTACACAGAGATACACTGTATATCAGTGTATCCAAAAGCCAAAAGCCAAAAAAAAAAGGTAGGTGGTGGAAGACACCTAGTGGTGACCTCTGACTTCCTACTTGTACATATGCACACACACAAACACACACACACACACACACACACACACACACACACACACATATGAATACTATGAAGGTGACATTTCAAAGTCGTTAACCTCCTGATAGTTATTAATTATGAACTGTTTTAAACATATACAAAAGTATACAAGGAATAGGTTTTAACCTTTGTCATCTTTTAGATGAACAAAATCAGATAAAACTGTCACATCCTCTCAGTAGTCCCCTGATTCCTACTCCTCCCTCTTCTCCCAGAAGGAATGCTTGTTCTAACTTGATGTGTAATTTCATACCCACGACTAATAATTTTACTTGCATACATGAACCTAATACATAATTCATAGTATTTTTTGTACACTTAAAATTTATACAAATGCTTCTAAATAGTCTACGATTTTTTAAAACTCAGCACTATATATTTAAGATTAATTTGTATGTGCTAGATCTAGTTTATTTTGTATACTACATACTATTCCATTACACGAATGAATCATGATTTATTCATTTATTTTTCGGCCGATAAGCATGATTCTGATTTTTGTTGTGTTGTGTTGTTTGCTTGTTTGAGACAGGGTTTCTCTGTGTAGCCCTGGCTGTTCTGGAACTTGCTCTGTAGACCAGGTTGGTCCTGAACTTGGAGTTCTACCTGTCCCTGCCTCCTAAGTGCTGAGATTAAAGGTGTCCACCACCACCACCTGGTTATAATTCTTTTTTGCTTTTTTGTTTGTTTTTGGTTTTTTTTGAGACAGGGTTTCTCTGTGTAACAGTACTGGCTGTCCTGGAACTCACTTTGTAGACCAGGCTGGCCTCGAACTTACAGAGATGATTCCAATTTTTCATTGTCAGAGAGTGCTACAAAGAGTAGCCCCTCGTGTCCCTTTGCTCAGGAGTCATGGGATGTGTGACCTTCCATGTTTATCTCTAAGCCCACCTGGTCTTTGGAAATTGTACACAGACCCTCATACTTGCATGGCAAAGCTGTACCAACTGAGCCATCTCCCCAGTCCCATAAAATTATTTTTTTTTATTTTATGAGCATCAATCTCAGACTTTCAGATTCAAAATAAGATCAGTCAGTGGGAGCCAGGATCCATGGCATAAGCCTATAATCCCACCTACTCTAAAGGCCAAAGCAGTAGGATTGCAAGTTCAAGGCCAGCCTGGGCTACAGGGAGAGTTCAAGGCCAGCTTGGGAACTCAGAAAGAGCATGCCACAAAATGGAAAATTAGAAAAAGGACAGAAGTTATTGCCAAGTGGTACAGTGTTTGCCTAGCATGCCTGGGGTCCTGTGTTTAACTGTCAGTACTATAAAATGGATGGGTAGATGGATGGATAAGTCATTTAGTGCTATTATTTTATTCAACATGTGTATTTCTAGGCACACTTACTGTTTTGTTCTGGATAGATTTCTTACAGAGTAACTAACTGTACTTACACTCAAGCTTCTTGTTTTTATTTCTGTTTTAACAAAAGTCAAGACTCTTGCAAGCCATGTTCAGGGTTCTCATTTTCCTAAAGTGTGTTGAGGTGAACATGTCTCATAACAGAGTGGGATGGACTTCAGAATTTGCCAGCCTTGGGGTAGGTTTGCATGGGGAAGCTCTGTGGCTGTGGTCAGGCTATCTCACCTCTCTTGACTTTATGACCTCAGCTTACATGTGAGAGCACAAATGCTTGCTTCTAATGCCATACTGTGGGGCAAGATACACAACACAGCTAGGTCATGCCCAGGAAATAACAGGAACTGGACGGTTCTAGCCACGTTCTTATCATTCCCCTCCAGTTAGGAGGTCTACCGCCCTGTGCAACTGAACCAAAATCAACGTCATAAACTGTATTCTCCCTCTGAAGGCTTTGAGTTCCATGGCTTCTCACTCCATTACCTGCTGACAGAAACAAAGACTGTTTCTGTCCTGGGGTTCTCTTCTTCTGCCCAGCTGGGCCAGCCCCTCTGCAAACCAACAGGGCTTCATTCTGCAGCTGCTCTATCCTCCAGGGCGATGTGGGCGTTTTCCAGCCTTGGAAACAGCCCAGGCCTGCTCTTCTCCCTGGGGTTTAGCAAAACTGTTGAATTCTGACTCTTTTTTGCCAAAGATGCTTCTGTGTGGTTTGGAGGTTGGCAATGAGGTCCCTAGGAGATTCTGCCCACAGAGCTATGGCATAGCTGAACGTGCTGGTGTGATGTGGCCAAATGCCTTTCTCTCCTTCCAGGGCACGCTGCAGAGATGAAACCCTGAGCAGTCAATCAAGGTGTCAATCCAGATGGTCTGTGAAGGAGGGACCAGGCACAGGTGCAGGGGCAGGTAACAATGCTTCCTCAGTCCTCTCCCAGGCATGGTTAATGCATAAGGTGATATTCAATCGCCTTTCCATGCAACCCTGGGGAATAGAAGTGCAACAGGAGGGCTGGAGTTGGGCTAGAGTTGAAGGGTGGTTTCCAAGGTATTGTTTTGGTGGTGGTCAGAGAAGCAAGCTTGTTTTCCTTCCTTCCTTCCTTTTTTGAGACAGGGTTTCTCTGTGTATCCCTGGCCATCCTGGAACTTGTTCTGTAGACCATGCAGGCCTCAAACTCAGAAATTCACCCACCTCTGCCTCCTGAATGCTGGGATTAAAGGTGTGTACTACCACACCCAGCCTCAGAAGTTTTCAGGAAACTGGCTTAAATAAGCCAGCGTTCTTCCCTCATGTAGAGGATTAGTGGCAGCTTCTGCCCCAGCATGATGGGTGGAGAATGTCCCTATCAGTGCTATAGGATCCTGGGGAAAGAGGCATAGGGAGGGAAGTCAGGCAGCAAGGACTTGACCAAGTGACGTCAAGGAAATGGGCACTAGTTTAGGTCAAAGATAGGGACAGATGCCAGGGAGTTAGAGAGACAAATTGGACTCCTTAGCTTGCCTGTCTACCAGCCTCCTCCCTTTCTCCTCCCTTCTTTCCTTCCTCTTCCTTCTTCCCCCTTTCTTTTTCTCTTCCTTCCCCTCCCCTCCACTTCTCTAGCACCTTTCCTCTCTTCTATCCCCATTGGTCCAACCCTTGAGTGCTGAACACTGCTTGGGGTAGGAGCAGGAGCCATCTTGCTCCCTCGGGGCTACAGGAATGAGAAGGGATGATCACTGAATGTCACACGCTTACTGATCTTTCCTTTCTGTTTTGTAAATTAAGGCTGGAGCACAGAGCAGCTGGCAGAGGGGAGGGCACTAGTCCAGGGACAGGAAAGAATGTTCGGAAGTTAGGGGGGTGCAGTTTAGCAAAGCCTGAATATGCTGAATAGATATGTCAAAGTTCACATGTTGTCCCTGCCAACATTCCTCATGACAAGACTTCCTCCATATCTGCCCGACCCTTCCGCACTTATCTGAGCATAGGGACTCCATTCTTCTGCCCTTTAAAGTCTCTGTGTTTCTTCTCATTGTAAATCCCACATTCAGTCTCAAGGAGTGTCATCTTCTTTCGTCTTCACCAATGCCACCATCCAGCTGGTGGTCTTCAACTAGCTTCTCTGTCTTTGATGTGATTCCTTTTGTGATTTTTTGGAACATGTCCCCTCTTATTCCCTATGTTCTATAAGATGAAATGAAACCCCCTTCCTATTGTTTACTCTGTCTTTGATGATATGACCCTTCTGACTCTCCATGCTCCTTCCTCATCACTGCCTCCATCCACACTATTCATACATACACTGAACTAATAAGCCATTCATAAAATATTTACAGAATGAATTGGTGGGTTGAGGGTAAGAGGGAAGTCAGGGAGGAGTCCCTGGCTGGGTGTCCTGGTGACCCAGGGGAATACAGCTGGAGAGCTGGAAGGGTGAGGATGGATTGTACACAGGCTGCTGAGATCTAAAGGGCTTCTGAAGTTATCGCACAGGGATCTGGGTCTGTGAGCTGGGCATTTGGAAAAGTGCTCGGTGCTGGTCCAATGGCTGGTGAGTCCAAGAGGAACAGGTAGCAGTTGTAGTCAGTAGAGTGACATTCTCCGGGGACAGGGAAAAGAAAAGGGCAAAGAGCCTCACAGCATCACAAGGGAGAGAGCAAGGGAAAAGGGCTTTGGAGGGAACATGGTGGCAAGTAGAGAGAGGGAGGGGTGGAGCTGGCTTTGCAGTTTCCAAAATGCATACAGGTGAGACTTTGACGAAAGATGTAAACTGTGGCTCCCAGCTCGGGGACACACCTGAGGGTCTCATCTACACTTGTGTTTGAGCATTTCCCATGGTCCATATTTGTGAGTCAGCTGCTTTTGTACGTGTTTGCTAGCCAGCTTATGAGCCTGTGAGGGTGTAAGTCCCTGCTGCACTCCTCTCTGAATCCAGGGTTGTTGTACAAGAGCACCCAGTTTAGGGACAGCTTCCGAGCTGGTGGGGCATGAGCTTGGCTCCCTGGCAGGAGTCTGAAGAAATGGTTTTTCTGTTGTAGGAAGGTTCAAATACTCTCTTCCCTTTGAAATTTTGATAGCTTGAGTATTTGAAAGGAACTAACAATAATCAGATGAATAGAAACCAAATGTGTGACATACATGTGCTGGCTAGGTTTGGTTAACTTTACACAACTCTGGGGAGAGGGAAGCTCAATTGAGGAACTGCCTCCATCAGACTGGCAAGTCTGTGGGAGTATTTTCTTAATTAGTGATGGATGTGGGAGGTCCTAGCCTACTGTGGGTGGTATCAACCCATGGCAAGTGGTTCTGGGGTGTATAGGAAAGCAGGCTGAGCAAGCTCTGGAGAATGAGCCAGTGAGCAGTAGTCCTCTATGGTTCCTGCCTTGACTTCCCTCAGTGACAGGGAAGTGTAAGCCGAATAAACCCTTTCCTCCCAAAGTTGCTTTTGGTGTAATTCCTAAACCCAGTTGCTGAACACACACACAGTATGCAAAGCCAGGGGTGCAAGATGGTTGAAGTTACAGTGGTCTGAGGGTCTGAGAGGAAACTGCGGTTGGGGCTTTAGGGGAGAAGGTGGGCAAGTTACAAGATGCTGAAGATAGGAGTGGCCTGGTGAACAAAAGCAGTCTTATTCTGCAAGGAAAGCCCTCAATAGCAGCCTTCAGGAGAATTCTGTGCTCTCTTCCTCACTCAGATGAGAAAGAAGGCAGGGAATCCCACCTACCAGTGCCTGGATGCCTCTTAGGGGTGCTGTTGCTCAGACCTCGCCATTGGGGAGTCCACCAGATGCATCTTGACCGTCAGCCTCTTGCCTTTCCATCTTGATTTTTTCTGGATGCCTTGGCTGGCCATCTTCCTTCTCTGACAGTCTCAGCCTCCAGCTTCCCTAACCCCAGAGTCTCCCAGATTCTCTGCATCCACTTTTCCTGGGGTCCTTCTCTCCCACTGCCTGTCCCTGGGATATTGGTGGTCTCTTTGCCCCATCACAGGCATCACTGGCTGGCCACAGCATGCTGTATGGCCTTGTAGCTTTGTGAACACTGGCCATTGTTGAGTGCAAACACACACACACACACACACACATAATCTCTTAAGAAAAAAATTAATAGTTCCCTCTATACTCATGGGCTATATCCTGTTTTCCAGAGTTTAGTGCTTGCTCTTCCCTAGCGTGCAAGACAGAAGCCTAGAACCACACCGACTCCTTCTAATGCATACATATTCCACTTAAAGTCCTACAGAGGTGTGGAACTGTCTCCTCTCTTTCAACCGTCTTGGCTTACTCAATACCTCTCACCTGGATGGCCCTAACTGGACTTCCTATTTATACAGGGGCCTCTTTGGAGGTAATCCCTTGTGCCATTACATGTTTCCTTTCTGCTTTATTTATGTGTATGGGTGTTTTACCTGCTTGTATGCCGATGTACCGTGGGCATGCAATATCTGTGGAGGCCAGAAGAGGGTGTCAGATCCCCTGGAACTGGAGTTGCAGGTGGCTGTGAGCCACTTTGTGGGTGCTGGGAATGTAACCTGGGTCCCATGGAAGAGCAGCCAGTGCTCTTAACCCCTGAGCCATCCATGAGCAGCCTCTCCAGCCCCTTCTACCTTCCTCTTTGAGGCAGGATCTGTCAAGCCTAGAATTCACCAACGTGGCTAGTCTGACTAGCCAGCTTGCTGGGGCAATCTCCTGTCTCTTCCTTTCCAGGCTGGAATGACAGGAGGGGCACCATGCCTGCCTGGTACGAATGTGGATCCGGGGATCCAAACTCCAATCTTCTTACTTGTACAGCAAATGCTTTAACTGCTGATCCCCGCCTCAGCTTGTGCCATCACATTTTGTTGTTGATATAAAATTCCTATAGATATCTTAGAAGAGAGGGCAGAAAGATTGCAAGAGTCAGAGGCTGGGGGAATGAAAGTGTCTTCTGGACTCATGCACTCACAGCCTGTGGTTGTCTGCATAAGATCAAGCTAACCAACATTCTAGCATGGAGAAGGGAGGGGCTAACCAGATCCCACCCTTAACTGAATTGTTATTGACAGCTGATGGCTTCTCAGGGAGAGTGAGTCATTTTTTTTTTTTTAAGACTGTGACCTCCCTGGTAGCGCATCCACACTGTAGTGGATGGCCTCACACCATGAGTATAATAAATTCAACATAAATTGGACTTGGTGGGTTATTACCAGAATAGAAGTGGGGGATGAGGTTAGAAAAGGGTAGGGAGGTAGAGAGTGGATCTGAAAGGAGTTTGGGGGAGAAGTAGATCATACCATATGATCAAATGGTCTTTTCAAAGAAGTAATAAAATATATATTTGAAAAGCCTGTCCTGATGGACTTATATTCTAGTGGGGGTGGATAAAAAGATATTTTTAAATGGTAGGTGTTCTGAAGGAAAGATTTGCATGTGGGAAGGAGATTGGAATGAGTGAAGAAGGTGGTACTATTTAAAAACTGCTTACACTTATTTTTCCTTGTGTGTGTGTGCGCGCACACACATTTGTACATCATTCACGCCAGAGCATGGATCTGGTCAGAGAACAATCTGTGGCAACTGGCTCTTTCTTTCTGTCATGTGAGTTTGGGTCTCACACTCAGGTCATCATGCTTGGTGGCAACTCCCTGAGCCACCTTGATGGCAATTTTGGAAAGGATGATCATCAAGACATAGCATTTCAGCAGAGTAAAAAGCGGAGATTTTAGGTACTGGAGAAAAGAGCATTCAAGGGCAAGAAAGGAATGGAGCAGTTTGTGAGAGTGTGCGTTGGGGCACAGAAGGGGGTGGGGAGCAGTGCTGGGGAGCCAGTCTGTGTTGGCCTAACTCAGCATGGAGTGCACAGGGAAATGGTACTTTCTGTAGAGTGTTGAGCAGAGGAATTGTGCACTTGGGACTGCATTTCCAAAGGAGTGTCTAGACAAAGGCTCCAATCCTTTCACTGTGGCCTTGGGACCCTTTATATCTTACTCCCACCTACAACCTAGACTCATGCCCTCTGCCATCATTGTCTCCCCCCCCACACACCCCAGGTCTTCTCTGCCACTGTCCTTTCTGCAGGAAGGGACTGTCCTATTGGTCTAGCTCTCTCCTATTCAGCCTTCAGCAATCATTCAAATGCCATCTCTCACTGCAGCCCTGGAAACATCTGTGTCTCTTCTTTGATGTCTATTTTCTTTATCTCTTGGGCCCACTGGGAGTCAGGAAACCATCTTCTGCAACCCTCTCCCACATCACCTATGACAAACAGTGATGCACATATGTCCAAAAAAAAAGTGACACATAAGAGGATTCTGACTGAACTGTTGGTGCTGATGACTTAGATATCAAAATTAAATGCCCAGGGCCACATGGCTCAGTAGTCCTGATGCCCTGCTGAGTGTTTCCTGCATGACACTGTGACACTGTATGTGCTTCTCTGAGGCCTTCTAGCTCTTCTTCTGGGCAGATCCCCTTTCACCCAGAGCACTTCATCAGCATTACAACAAGAAGAGGGGCCCAGCCTGGCATTCTTGTGGCCACAGTGCGGGCATGCGAGCCTTAGCAGAACTTGAGAGCAAACTCATAACCACCTTCAGCATCCAAGGGTCTCATGCCCTTCCTTGCCAAAGCTTGCAGGGCAAATAGGAAGGGCAGCAGGGTTCTTCTAGCTCTGTTCTCTTGTAGAGAGAAGGTCTCACCAACCAACAGGAGAATGGGCTGGTCATTGTAGAAAATGAAATGCAATTTTGTACCCCATTTCTCTCCCTGATAGAATCGGTCCTGGCCCCATGTGCCCCATTTCTTCCTGTAGAGAGCCAAGAGTCCGATTTTTGGTCCCCATGACAAAGTAGGCAGTTCTCACAGCCCTCCTCCCAGCCCGTTTTCTTGTAAATATTCCAAGGTGAGGCCACCAGCAGGTGATTCATTTGCCAGGACTATCACTCCCTGGTGCAGCTGTGACCACCATGTCCAAGCAAATGAGCTCACCCTGAGCTCAGCCACCTCATCTATTTCACAGGCGACCAGGGTGATTCATTCTGTCTCTGGTTTCAACTGCTGCCTGCAAGAGGATTTCTGCTTTTTAAATGTTCCGATTCTGAAAAGCCACAGGGATTTCACGCATTCTATCAGGAAAGCCACTCACTGCTTCTCCTGCTTCAGACTGCTGTGACAGCTCTATGCTGGGCCTTCCCAAACTCCTTCAGAAGCGGGGGTTGGGGAAGAAGTGGAGAAGCCAGGTTCACGCCTCTAATCCCAGTACTTATGAGGTCCAGGCAGGAGGATTATCATGAGTTAGAGGGCAGCCTGGGCTATAGGGTGAGACTCATGTCTTTTCTTTTTGATTTAAATTTACTTATTTATTCATTTTAACATCCAATTCACAGCCCCTCCCTCTTCTCCTTGAAGTCCTACCCTCCCACCCTCTGCTCCCATCCTCCTTCCCCCTTTTTCTCAGAGAAGAGAACCCCCTACCAACCCACCCCAGTACTTCATGTCACATCATATCCACCATATAAACAAACTGAAAGAAAATAACCACATGATCATCTCATTAGTTGCTGAAAAAGCATTTGACAAAATCCAACACCCCTTCATGTTAAAAGTCTTGGAGAGATCAGGCATACAAGGATCACACCTAAACATAATAAAGGCAATATACCACAAGCCTACAGCCAACATCAAATTAAGTGGAGAGTAACTTAAAGTATTTCCACTAAAATCAGGATCAAGACAGGGCTGTCCACTTTCTCCATATCTATTCAACACAGTACTTGAAGTTCTTGCTAGAGCAATAATACAACTAAAGGAGATCAAGGGGATACAAATTGGAAAGGAAGAAGTCAAAGTAACTCTTTGCAGAGGATGTGATAGTATACATAAGCAACCCCCAAAATTCTACCAAAGGACTCCTACAGCTGATAAACACCTTCAGTAAAGTGGTTGGTTATAAAATTAACTTAAAAAAAAAATCAGTAGCCCTCCTTTACACAAATGATAAATGGATTGAGAAAGAAGTTAGGGAAACACCACCCTTCACAATAGCCACTAATAATATAAAATATCTTGGTGTAACAATAACCAAGCATGTGAAAGACCTGCATGGCAAGAACTTCAAGTCTCTGAAGAAAGAAATTGAAGAAAATATAAGAAGATGGAAAGATCTTCCATGTTCATGGATTGGTAGGATTAGCATAGTAAAAATGGCCCTCTTACCAAAAGCAATCTACAAATTCAATGCAATTCCCATAAAAATACCAACATAATTCTTTTTGTTTGTTTGTTTTTGTTTTTTTTTTTTTTTGAGACAGAGTTTCTCTGTGTAACAGAGCCCTGGCTGTCCTGGACTCGCTTTGTAGACCAGAGTGGCTTCAAACTCACAGAGATCTTCCTGCCTCTGCCTCCTGAGCACTTGGATTAAAGATGTGCATCACCATGCCCGGCCCCAACACAATTCTTTACAGATCTTGAAAGAACAATTCTCAACTTCATATGGAAAAATAAAGCCCAGGATAGTGAAAACAATCCTGTACAAGAAAAGAACCTCTGGAGGTATCACCATCCCTGATTTCAAGTTGTACTAGAAAGTAATAGTAATAAAAACAGCACGGTACTGGCATAAAAACAGACAGGTTGATCAATGGAATTGAGTCGAAGTCCCAGAAATGAACCCACACACCTACAAACACCTGATTTTTTTTTTTTTTTTTTTTGGTTTTTCGAGACAGGGTTCCTATGTTTAACAGCTCTGGCTGTCCTGGACTCGCTTTGTAGACCAGGCTGGCCTCGAACTCGCAAAGATCCGCCTGTCTCTGCCTCCCAAGTGCTGGGATTAAAGGCGTGCGCCACCACCGCCCGGCCAAACACCTGATTTTTAACTCATGTCTTTAAAAAACAAAGAGAGCCTGGAGAGTCGAAGTCCCAGAAATGAACCCACACACCTACAAACACCTGATTTTTAACTCATGTCTTTAAAAAACAGAGAGAACCTGGAGAGATGGCTCAGTGGTTAAGAGCACTGGTTACTCTTGTAGGGGACCAGGGTTTTATTCCCACATGGTAGCTCATAACTGTCTGTAACTCCAACTCCAGGGTATCTGATGCCCTCTTCTGGCCTTTGGGGACCCACATTCACTCAGACACACACATATATACATTAAATAAATAAACAAACAAACAAATATCTTTTAAGAACAGAAAAAGTAGGACACACACATGAGAGAGAGAGAGAGAGAGAGAGAGAAGGGAGAGAGAGTCCACAGCCTCAGTTGGTGATGTTTCCTGTCCATGCTTTCCTGGCCTCTCTTTCCCATCCTATCATACTAAATGTCTCAGGTTCAAGAGCTCCTTGGGAGGTAGACGAGCATAGAGAATAGTTCAGTAACCTGGGACTCCACTTGGTTTGGGCTATGCACACCCCTGCCCCTTCAACGAATGCACTTGGCAGCCTGAGAGACTTACCTGCATCTGTACACACTTACCCCTCACTCCGAACAATGTACCTAGTAACCTCAGACCTGCAGCTTCATGGAACTGCGTGCACATCCCTCTCAACAACCAGATAAGTTTCCCCTCCCCTTAACAACCATTGAACTTAGATTCTAGTCACCATATTCTGTTTATATCCAGGATGAAAGATAAGGGATTAGTCGAGCCTGAACTAGTCTTGGGTGCATGTGCAATAAGGCAAAACTGTCTATCCTCAAATGAGCTTTTACAGAGAATTTCCTATTTACCATTTTTTATCTATGCATAATTGAGCATGCATATGAGTTAAATCAGATGCATTTTCTATGAGAAGTCAAAAAATATAGGATATTATCCTTCAGTCAAAATAAGGAACTACCCAAAACTATCTTCCTTAGTAACAGCCCATCCTCTTGAATCCCATAAAAATAATAATTGGGGATCCTTGAGTGTCTTCGCTCATGTGGCCACCTAGTCCCTCGGAATATATTCTGACCTTTTCTATTGCTTTGCCTTAAACAAGTTTTCCTTGGCATTTTAGAGATCTGTGTGGATTTTTCTTTAAATTCCTTGAATAAGACACAAAGGATTGACCCCGTCTACTGGGAATACTCGTGGTTTCCCAGAAGCCATGCAGGTGCCCACATGAGGAACATTTCTGCAGATGCTTTCTATAGCTTCAGGGTAGTAGTGGGTGTAACTGGGGCTGGAGGAGGCCCTAGGGAAGCAGTATGGTGAGAGGGGTGGGTGGTGTGGATGGGATGGTGACTAAGGCTTGGACTCTGGGTTGGACATGACCACAGAGATGAAATGATCTTTAGGCAGAGAAGATGCTTAAAGGTAAAGAAACCAAGAGTCTGTGTCCTGCCTACAAAGCAGCAGCAGAAGGGAGAAAACAGGGAGTACCAAGATCTGACTATGGGCCAGTCACTGCTGTGTGCCCATGAACAGGTGGTCCTCACTTTGTACCTCAAGGTACAAACCTTGGTGGATCAAATAAAAAATAGTCCTAGGGACCCATGGACGGCAGTGCCACAAGTCAGAGTGGGTACAGGGAGCTGCTGTCCCCGCAGACATCCCTGAGTCAGCACAGCAACTGTGACAATGGGGACAAGTCCTGGATATATTTGCCACCAGGACAGGCCAGAAGGTATGGATGGACAGGCTGGTGCCTTTGGCACATTCTTCCTTAAATGGCTGGCTGCTTGTCTTTAGGTAGGATATGGACTCTGGGCTCCCATGGGTGATATCATGATTGAGGTTTTCAGTGGTCCCAAGGTCCTGGCTGGCTCCAGCCACTCACATCGGATACAAGACCAGGTCTTGTTTTCTGACTTGGTGACTCAGCTAACAGAAATAACTCGTGCCAGAAGCAGTTCTTTCTGAGTCTTGCGGGCTAAGACTGAGTACTGAAAGGAAGAAAGAATCAGCCAGGGACAGTGAAATGTGAGGAGTTCTCCATCTGACTGAGGCATGTGTATGCACATGTGTGTATGCGTGTGTGTGTGTGTGTGTGTATGTGTGTTGGGGCCAGTGAGATGGAGACAGAGAGAGTTGGGGAGTTGAGAAGCCAAGGTGCGTCCTCTTCCACCGTGGCCAGCCGGAAGCCTGGCCCTGAGATGCTCAGAACTAACGAAGCCAAAAGATCTTCGTTTTGTTTTTCTCTTGTCTATTCGTGTTCATGAGTATGGATGTGTGTGTTTCTGTATGTGCATATATGCATGTTCACAGGTGTGTGAAGGGAAGAGGTCAACCCTGGGTGTTGTTTCTTAGGTGCTGTCCACTTGTTCTTTGAGACAGGTCTCCCTCTAGCCTGAAATTCACCAAGTTGGTCAGTGAGTCCTAGGAAAGGCCTGTCTTTGCCTTCCCAGAGCTGGGATTGCCAATGTATACCATGACACTTGGCTTTTTAAATGTGAATTCTGGAATGGAACTCAGGTCCTTGTGAGGCAAGCGAGCCATCTTCACAGCCCCAGAAGAACTTGTTAAGGCAATTTTGCCCAGTCCCTCTGTGTATAAAGATGACAACCTAGCTAAGGAGATTTAGTCTTTTCCCCAAACCCAAAGAGGTGACTAGTGGCAGAGTCTGGGTGTCCTGCTTGCTTTGCTTCCCGGGCTTCTCTAATGTTCCTCAGGACTGAAGGGGTTAGTGGAGCATAGGGCAGGACCATGGGCCTGCAATATCAAACAGGGCTCTGTCTCGGAGAGTGTTAGTGCATGGTGTGACTCCTCAGCCCAAGGCAGAAGCTGATCTGCTCTTTGTCTCTATAGCTTTACCTTTCCCAGACATTTCAGAGAGACTGTGTATCAGCTTCCTTTCCTGTGGCCGAAACAAACCACCTGATAACCTGATTAGATTTTATCATTAACTTGACACAACCTAGAGTCACCTGGAAAGAGGAAGCCCCCGCAGAAAAATTGCTCCCATCAGATTAACGTAAGGCCATTCTCTGAGGAATTGTCTTGACATGACTGGTATAGGAGGCGGGTTCATCCCACAGTGGACGGCATCATTCCTAGGCTTGTGAGTCTGGGCTGTGTAAAAAAGCTAGCAGAGAACAAACCAGGGAGTCAGTAAGTAGCATTTCTCCATGGTTTCTGTTTGAGTCCCTGCCTTCACTTCCCTTGATGACGGACCGTGAGTTGGAAGGGTAAGCCACATAAACCCTTTCTCCCCAAGCTGCTTTTGGTTGGAATATTTTATCACAGCAACAGAAAAATAACTAGAACACCGACAAAAACAAACTCAAAAACAGTCTGTAGTGGTGGAGAAGGCTCAGCAGTAGAAGTGTGATGAGGCTAGTCCTCATGTATCCACAGCCAGGAAGGAGAGAGAGAGAGAGACAGAGAGAGAGAGAGAGAGAGACAGAGAGAGAGAGAGAGAGAGAGAGAGAGAGAGAGAGAGAGAGAGAG
>CAJQZJ010000220.1:1210175-1235287 GCA_907164525.1 Lophiomys imhausi
TCTCTCTCTCTCTCTCTCTCTCTCTCTCTCTCTCTCTCTCTCTCTCCCTGCTTCCTGTGTGTGGATAAAATGTGTTCAGCCAGCTTCTTGCTCTCGCTGCCTACTGCCATGCCTCCCCCACTGTTATGACCTGTACCCCTCTCAAATGATTATCTAAAACAAATCTGAAGTTGTTTTTCTCAGAGTGTTTTTATCACAGCAACCAAAAAGTATCTAATACATTCACTGAGGCAGGGTCTTACAATTAAATATAGAGCTTGCCAATATGGCTAGGCTTGCTATGGGGTTACCACATCTCTGCCTTCTGACACTGGTATTACAGGCAGGCTGCCACATCTACTTGGTGGGTTTTGTTTAGTTTAGTTTAGTTTTGTTTGGTGTGTGTGTGTGTGTGTGTGTGTGTGTGTGTTGTCAATTTGACCTAGAGTTATATGAGGAGAGGAAACTACAATTGAGAAGATGTCTCATAATCTGTAGGCAAGCCTGTGGAACATTTTCTTAGTGATTGATGTGGGAGGGTTCATTCCATGGTGGGTGGTGCTTTCTCTGAGCAGGTGGTCCTGGGATGTATAAGAAAGTAGGCTAAGCAAGCCATGGGAAGCAAGCCAGTAAGCAGCACTCCTCCATGGCCTCTGCTTTAGTTCCTGTCTCTAGGTTCTTGCTCTGACTTCCTTTTATGCTAGACTACAACTGTAAGCCGAAATGAACCCTTTCTTCCTGAAGTTGCTTTTGGCCATCACGTTTTATCAACTAATGGAAGTCCTAACTAAGACATTGGCATTACAGGAATTCTAGGGATCGGAAGTCTAGTCCTCCGGTGTATGTTCCACACACTTGAAGCACTGACCCATGTTCCCAGACTGCTTTCTCATGCTAATATCTGGGTCTGGTTCTTCCTGTCTTCTTGTTTTCGGTGGTGGCTCAGATCTCCAGGGAAGGGCTGTTCTTTCTTCTGTGGTCCTTCCACAATGGCTGCGTTCTTCTGTGAATGTGAACAGATCTTAGTACATTGGTCCCCATGCTGGGATGGCATGACTGTCTCTGAGCCCTGTTTGCCTCGGAAGAAATGGTGTTTAACCTCTGCATGTGGAATAGTGCTCGCCACAGGGTGGGTACCCAGTAAATATGTGTCCAGTTTGAGCAGTGTCTTCTAATCCTTTGATGTTTCTGCCACCATAGCACAATAGTGCCAACTCCATGGCTGTCTACTGGCTTAGAGGGGTGAGTTTCAGATGCTGAATACTTGACAATTTCTCACAGAGGTAAGTGAAGTTCCTTACAGCCTCCAATGCCAGTCATTTGCATACAGACTAATAAGGAGGGCAACACAGGTATCAGTTGGAAGCACTTACATCTCCTCAGTGATGCCAATGCCATACAATTCAGCCTCGCTCACCACTGTGCTCATCACTGGAAGAAACTTGTCATTTTTCTCAGGAGGACAATCACTTCCTCACAACAGAGACCAGAGCTAAAATGGAATTAAACCAACCTGGCTTTGAAAGTACCAGACACTTCTCCCAATCTTGCAAAAATGTTCAAAGGAAAGAAAAAAAGAAAAAAACCCCAATAGTTTTTAGGCAGCCTCCCAATTGAAACAGATACTGCTATGTGCTGCCTTGAGGCCAGTGGCATTTCCTGACTGGCCACCACAGTGAGCATTCCTTCAGGGCACTAGCCTCCAAGTATCATCTCTGCCAGACCATCCTGCCCAAGGGCCAGAGGATGTGCTGGAGGTCACTTAGAAGGATAGGGAAGGGCTGGATTTTGAGCCAGTTCTCTGGGAAGCGGGGGGGGGGGGGGGTGAAGTTTGGGATGGTGACTTTCTGGCCCCTGGAAGATTATAGAATGAACTCAATCTACCCTGAGGGCTAGGGTACTCCTAGAATGAGTCTGGAGAAGTGGCAAGAAGAAGACACACTGAGAAGATTCGTGTGCAAGTTGGGGGAGGGGGTCTTCTACTTACTGCTGGGGGCCTTGGCACCTCATAGAAATCTGTTAAAGCCTAACATCTAGTTGGCTTCTTCCTGAAGAAGTGTTGTCTCTGGAGTCATGCAGACCTGAGTTTAAAGGTGGGCCCTTGTGACATTATACATGTATGGTGTCATTCTTGGCACATAGTCACCAAGTAAAATGCTGCATTGTCCAACCTGCTAGTGTTAAATCATGGGCATGTTAGATCCGGGTGTGTTAGATTACAGGCATGTTAGATTTGATGCTGGGCACTCTAAGCTGGCCAGATTTTATAGCCTGATGAAATCAAACTATGGTCTATCAGTAGCTCCCTCTGAGAAGAGTTAGGAAGCCATGTTGTGCTGTAGTTTTAAGCTATGAAATCTAAGGCCTTTCTTCTTTTTCCCCCTCCTCCACCTCCTCCTCCTTCTTCTCTTCTTCTTGTTCTCCTCTTCCTCTTCCTCCTTCTTTTTTGGGGGTAGGGAAGACAAGGTCTCTGTACATAGCCCTGACTGTCCTGGAACTCCTTTTGTAGTCCAGGCTAGCCTCAAACTCACAGACCTCTTCCTGCCCCTGCCTCTCCAGTGCTGGTATTAAAAGTGTGTTCCACTAAGTCCAGCTAGGCTGTCCCTCTTAATGAAGCTCTCAAGGTTTCATTAAGGTCTGCCATGTTGTCTCTGATATGATACACCATCTCTTTCTAATGCCTTCCCACCTCAAGGCCTGGTCATGACTCCCGTGGTCCTAAGGCCTTCCCTCCTAGTAAAGTTAATTTCTGAAGTGTAATTTTGTGTCAGCTCTTTTCCTGAACCAACACATCTGGTGTTCCTATTTCTCTCTCTAATAAATATATAACAAAGTTGTAGGGTTGGAGCGGAGAGGGAATACAGCTTCTTCATTTGCCAGAACAGGGAAGGAGAGTCCCGTGTTTCTCTATTTTCCTGTAGCTTGGTCAGGGGATCATATCCGATCATATCAGGATGCCAGAGCACAAGGAGAGAAGCACACACAACCCATCTCTGAAGCAATGCACTTTCAATACAGGCTCAAAAGGCTCCGTAGGTAAAGTCCAAAGCATGCATGTTTGTAGGAAAAAATATTTGTGAATCACATATTTCACAAACTATTTAGAAGATATGAAGAACTCTTAAAATTCAACAGCAAGGTGATTTTATAGCCAGCAGATCAGCAGAAATAAAAAGAAAACAGGCAACATCAAGTGTAGATAAAGATACAGAACTGAAACCCACCTATGTGAAGGTCAGACATGCGAACTGAATACTTCCATTGTGGATAACCATTTGGTAGTAGCTTCAAAAGCTGCTCATGCACACACTCACCATGTGAGCCAGTTTCCAGTCTTGGGTCTAGAGAAACCCAGGCACGTGTGCACCATGTAAGTGAACAAGAACGCCCAAAGCTTCATCATGTATGAGACAAACCCTGCAAATATCAAAATGTCCACTGTAGTTGAACAAATATGTACTATATGACTGTGTAAGGTGATACTGTATGGCAATTAAAACAAGCCACTAAATAAATGTGTCTCACAAACGTAAGTTTGGATGAATGAAACCAGTTGCTGAAGCCTATCTGGAAGCTGATTCAGTCTTTTAGGGATGTATACATTCAGGAGAAAGAAGAAAAAGAAATGTTTTTTTTTTCTAAAGGAGGAGGGAGCTTACCTTTTTTTTTTTTTTTTTTTTTTTTTTAGTTTTTCGAGACAGGGTTTCTCTGTGTAGCCCTGGCTGTCCTGGACTCACTTTGTAGACCAGGCTGGCCTCGAACTCACAGAGATCTGCCTGCCTCTGCCTCGTGAGTGCTGGGATTAAAGGTGTGCGCCACCAACGTCCAGCTACTATTTACTTACTATTTACGTAGGGAGGAGTCTCTCAATTGGGACTGAGAGGTGGGTGACATTCTCCATCTAAAACTCTACCATGTCTCATCAAGATTCACTCTATAATCATTTGTTATTTTGTGTCGTTGACACAAAAGCAAGGCCCACCTCTCAATCTAAGAGATATTTTATTCTGGGGCTGAATATGAGTAACCATGGCCCAGGGGACACAGATTAATTAATACCTCCAAAATCCATGTTCCAGTGTGGTAACAGTTTCATGAAGCTTTTATAGTAACAGAACAAAGAAAATCATAAATCAAGACACTTTTCAAATACACTAGTGAGGATATCAGGTAGGTGGGCCATGGGAAAATAGGGGCATTTCAGCCATAGTCTCAGATGCTATCTGTTGGCACTCTTAGCCTTTTGGATGGTGGAAGCTGAGGGTCTATTTGTATCTAAATCACAAAGATGTTTGGCCACATACAGAGGAAGGCAATAGATGGCCACTAAGGGGGCTAAAGATATCCCAAGATAAATTGTGATTTAGGCTCTGGACCTGCAACCTTCTATCATCATTGACTTTCTAATCAGTTGTAGAAGGCTCAGTGAAAGGTCTGGTTCAGTTGTGGAATTCTGGTTTACAGTGTATATGGTGGACATTTGTGCCCATTTCCCAATGAGAGAAAAAAACCAAACAGCATATACCGCTCTCCATTCCTGACAGTGTATTTGTCGAACCCAGCGAGGTCACACATCATAGGGCCTTGCTGAGCACTTAGGAGGAGTTCAACAAGCGCTGAGTAGCTATTTTATTTAAATACTGACATTATTTAAAGTTAAGCTGGAGTGTATGGAGTGATTCCTGGTTTTACAGCTTAACGCAACCTTTTCTCAGGATTGCTGAGTGGACCTCAACAGGGCTCCCTGCTTATATGTAAAGACCATGACAGAGGGAAAAGCGTTCAATAGGAACCAGGGATGGACACATCCGGGACTCTCAATAGCAGACAATGTTGTAGCCCAGAAATCCCAGCTCAGCTGGATGGCAGGCGTCTGACTCAGTGACTCCGCCTTTTAGTAGTTTCCATATACCAATCCCCAGGGGAGTCTTTGGCAAGCTCTTGCCGGGCAATGTGGCTACGCGGAGCCCACTCTTGTCTAGAGAGAGTCCTATAGAAACTTTAAGTAATGGCAACAGCTCCAGAGTTTGTTTACAGGTGATGGCTTCCTGCTCTGGACACCAGCTGCCAGAGATGACAGCAGCTTGTTTGTCCTCCACAGGACTAGGAGTGGCAGAGAGACCAGGAGAGAGGTCGGAGGTTAGACGGCCTTTTGTTGCAAGTTGTGATCTGGTGGCTTAGGCAGAAACTTGGATCTCTGCCTTGCTGGTCCCTCAGGCTTGGGATCTGGTCTCTGAGTAACTCTGAGCTAGGTTAGCAGAGCTCTGTCTGCCCTGGAGACAGCGTTGAGGAAGCTGGGACTCACAGAAGAACAATCTGCAATGAAGCTTAGGGAGTGTGGTAGGAGGCATCAAGATAATACAAAAGGAAAGCAGTTAGCAGAGAAAGACTTGAAACTCTTCCTCCCTGGGCTGCAGGTAAGGAACAGAACTTTCTGGAGGAAAGCCCGACATATACAAATATAAATATCCTATAAAGGGTCATGTATCTCATAGCCCAATGCTTTGGGGGTTTTGCCCACTCTCCCTTTGGAGTCCTTTCCTTTTCTTAATTAACTGTTGTTAATTCTATGTCCTGTATAATTCTTTGCCATGGGACACAAGAACCTGGATAGTTTAACAGGTAACCCTGGGACATTCCACAGGTGCCTTCTGAACTCGGATCTTTGCCTATAACAAGTGTGCACAGTGGAATGGATCAGTCAACAGGAAAGGGAGATGGAGGGTGGAAAGAGATCAGTTTAGGACTGTTTAAGACATTACCAAACATTGGAACAGCACAGAGAGTTTAACTACTTATGACCTGAGTGTGGCTGGACTGTGAAGGGAGACACAGATGGTCAGGGGAGAGGCCCCAGAGAGCAGAAGAGCAACTGCTCTTAGCAAGGCACTGTGCTGAGGGCCGCAGACTCAGCTCTGTTGACCAAGTGCTTACCCAGCATGCCCAAAACCCTGGGTTCCATCCCCAGCACTGCGTAAAACAAGCATGGCAGTACCTATCTGTAATCCCAGCCCTAGGAGGTGCAGGCAGGAAGATCAGAGGTTCAAGGTCCTTTTCCATTCATAACAAGTCCAAGACCAGCCTAAGCTTCATATCACCCTGTCTAAAAATATTTGTAAAAGTTATGCTGAATGACTGTAGTTAGAGATGGCAAGTTCAGCTACAAAATCCTCAGTATGCCTCTCTCCACGGCCCCCACTGCCTTTGTAGAGCCTCTTGTAGCGGAAGTGTGTACTTGGATGGTAGAATCCAGACAGAGACATTCATACTGTAACACAGTGGTCCATGATGTGAAGCAGCTACATGAAATACCCTGTGCCCTCCCATGCAGAATTAATTTAGGTACATTCTTTAACTAGGTCCCTCCTGCCAATGAATACAAAACATTCAAGTCCCACGAGGGACATGTCTGTTAATGTATAAATGTTGACGCTGAGAGGTGACAGGCCAATGCCGAGCTATTTATAAGACTTGGATGTTTTATGTATCATTTGTGTAGTTAGCCTTCTTGAATTCAAAGTCAGAACTCCCACCACGTGCTATGTTCGGTCTACACAGTGTCTGTGAGAAACACGGGCAGTTCTGACAGTTTATTTACTTAAGGAATTTTATATATTCTGAGCTTTTATTTATTTCATGTGTTTAATCATGGATTTGAAAGCTTTAAGAAGTCTAAAAATTGTTGGGCTCTAAGTAGGAGAAATTAGGAAAGAAATGTCAATTAAACGTTGAAAGGGGAGCAGTTAGACTGCTGGACAGACTTGATTCTCCATCAAGGAAGATGGACAAGGGACACTGACAAGGGAAAACTTGTGACAGCTCACAAGAATGGCTTCAATAGAATCGATCGAAAGAGGGGCACAGTGATACCATCTGCAGACATCATTTTATCCTTCTCTGCGTGTTTGATGCATGTTCAGCCACGTATGTTTGCATTTGTGTTTGAGTTCGGGTGCCCACTGCCCTTCTCTTCCTAAGAGGCTCCTCTAGGGCTCCTTTGGACCAGCTTCCTCTACTGATCTTGAGCATTGCAAAGAAAAGCCAGAGCAGGAGACAGAGCAGAGACAGGACCACGGGACCCTGGGGAGTTGGAGGCTTGACCAAGTAGGCTCCACTCACCTATTTACTGTACAGAGACTTGGCTGCGGAAGCTGAGCTGGGTCCTGCCATGAAGAGTGACCTAGGTTAGAAGAGTTAAACTTGGGAGGACAGCCAGGTGAAACCTTGTCCACAATAGAGGGAAATGAGGAATTTTCTGCGTAAAAGATCAATTTCAGGAGGTGGTTCTGCCTCCTTTCCACTCTTCATGCCTTTATTTCTATCCTTGACTAATCACCCTGACTTGAACCCCCAGCACAAAAGCACATGGCAAGGACAGATATTTGTGTTTCATTATTGACATAAAAATTTTCTTTTTACCGCTAAGTACAAGGTTAGGGAAATAAATGGCCATCTATTCCTAATTGGCACGGTTATCTTTGTTTTGTCTTGAGACAGGGTCTCATCTAACCAGGCTAGACTCAAACTTATGTAGCTGAGGTTAACCTTGGAGTTCTGATCCTCCTATATCCATCTCCTGAGTGCTAGGATTGTAGGCAAGTCTGGTTTATTTGGGGTTGAGGATTGAACCCAGGTCAGCATGGTCTACCAACAGAACTACAACCCTTAAAATACTGTGTGTGTGTGTGTGTGTGTGTGTGTGAGATGGGAAGCTTGTGTAGTGTAATTTCATTCTTCAGCTGTTTTTGCTCTTTTAAAAAATTAAAGAAATATATATGTGCACGGGTGTTTGCTTACATGTATGTCTGTGTAGTTCATATTCTCAGAGATAAGAAGAGGGCATTGGATCCCTGGGACTAGAGTTCTAGACCAAGTGTGCAAACATCTGAACCTGTGGAAGACATTTTCATTTAAAGTACCGTGGATGGCTTGGCAGTTAACCTGTCTTCCACAGGTTCAGATGTTTGAACACTTGGTCCTCTGTTGGTGGCACTGTGTAGGAGTTGTGGCCTTGATGAAGGAGATATGTCACTGGAAGTGGGCTCTGAAGTTTAAAACTCACATGCCATTCCCAGTTTGTTCTCTCCATTTGCAGCTTGTGGTTTGAGGAGTCCACTCTCAGTTGTTCCTCTCACTGTCAATGATGCCTGATGCCACGATTCTGCCGCGATGGACTCTTAGCCTCTGGAACTGTAAGCCCAAATAGACTTCTCTATAAGTTGCCTTGGTCATGGTGCTTTATCACAGCAATAGAAAGGAAGCTACCATACCATCTCTCTAGCTCCAGCATTTAAAAAAAAAAAACTCAAAACAAACTCATATTTCTAGGATAACTTCACCTTCACACAGTGTGTACTGTCTATAGAGATGCTCATATCAGTGGGTTTGATTTGCCAGCAGATCACTGAGTTTTTGGTGTTTTTAATTTTTTTTAAAGATTTATTTATTTATTATGTATACAGTGTTCTATCTTTAGGTATGCCTGCAGGTCAGAAGAGGGCACCAGATTTCATTATGGATGGTCGGTTGAGAGCCACCATGTGGTTGCTGGGAATTGAACTCAGGACCTCTGGAAGAGCAGTCAGTGCTCTTATCCACTGAGCCATCTCTCCAGCCCTGGTGTTTTTAATTCTAAGAGACATTATGTGACTTTTTTTGTCTGTATACATTTGAAGTCAGGGTTCAGCTTCTTGAAGCACGCTGGAAGTGCTTCCTCCTCTTCTAGTTTATGAAAGAGTTTGTCAAGGATTGATGCCAGTTCTTCCTTAAGTGTCTGGAACAATTCACCAATAAAGCCCATTGGGACTGGACACGTCTTTATATAAGAACAAAATACTATATAAATTCTTGGTGTGTGAAATCAAATTTAAACAATATCTCCCCACAAACCCAGCCCTACAGAAAATCCTAGAAGGAAAATTCCATCCCAGAGAAGAAAACTTCACCCAAGAAAACAAAGGGAATAGAAAACCCCTCAGCAACTAAACCAAAAGAGACACAGGACCATCACCTATACCAAACTAATGGGAAACAACAACCCCAGGTCACTAATATCCATCAACATCAATGGTCTCAACTCCCCAATAAAAAGACACAGATTTACAGAGTGATTCCGCAAGCAAGACCCGTCCCTTTGCTGCATACAAGAAACACATCTCACTACCAGAGATAGTCACTACCTCAGAGTAAAGGGCTGGGAAAAGGTTTTCCAAGCAAATGGACCCAGGAAGCAAGCTGGAGTAGCCATCCTAATATCAAACAAAACAGACTTCCAACTGAAGTTAATGAAAAAAGACAAAGAAGGGCATTATATACTCATTAAAGGGAATATTCATCAAGAGGAAATCTCAATACTGAACATCTATGCCCCAAATACAAAGGCACCTACTTAGGTAAAAGAAACACTTCTAAAACTTAAATCGCACATCAATCACAACACATTAGTAGTGGGAGACTTCAACACCCCACTCACAACAATGGACAGATCATCAAGACTGAGGCCAAACAGAGAAATATTGAGTCTAACAGAGATCATGAAACAAATGGACCTAACAGACATCTACAGAATGTTTCACCTAAACACAAAGGAATACACCTTTTTCTCAGCACCCCACGGAACCTTCTCCAAAATCGACCATATAGTTGGACACAAAGATAGTCTCAATAGATACAAGAAAATTGAAATAACACCTTGTATCTTATCAGACCACCACGGAATAAAGCTGGTCTTCAACAGCAAAAGAATCAACAGAAAGCCTACACACACATGGAAATTGAACAGCTCCTTACTGGATGACCACTGGGTCAGGGAAGAAATAAAGAAGGAAATCAAAGACTTCTTAAAATCCAACGACAATGAAGACACAACATATCCAAACCTATGGGATACAATAAAAGCTGTGCTACGAGGAAAGTTCATAGCACTAAGTGCATTCAAAAAGAAAATTGTGACAGCTCATATTAGTGAATTAACAGCTAAGCTGGGTGAATTGGAAAAAAAAGAAGCAAACACACCCAAGAGGAGCAGAAGGCAGGAAATCATCAAACTCAGGGCTGAAATCAACAACTTAGAATCAAAAAGAACTATACAAAGAATCAATGAAACCAAGAGTTGGTTCTTCGAGAAAATCAACAAAATAGACAGACCCTTAGCCAAATTAACTAAAAGGCAAAGAGAAAGAACCGAATCAACAAAATCAGAAATGAAAAGGGAGAAATAACAACAGACATCGAGGAGATCCAGAAAATATTCAGGTCCTACTTTAAAAATCTATACTCCACCAAATTTGAAAACGTAAGTGAAATGGACAATTTCCTCGATAAATTCCACCTACCAAAACTAAATCAAAATCAGATTAACAGCTTAAACAGCCCAATAACCCCTAAGGAAATAGAAACAGTCATTAATAATCTCTCAACCAAAAAAAGCCCAGGGCCAGATGGCTTTAGCACGGAATTCTACCGGACTTTCAAAGAGGAGCTAACACCATTACTCTTCAAACTCTTCCACCACATAGAAACAGAAAGAACACTGCCAAACTCATTCTATGAGGCCACTGTCATTCTGATCCCTAAACCACACAAAGACCCAACAAAGAAAGAGAACTTCAGACCAATCTCCCTCATGAACATAGATGCAAAGATACTTAATAAAATACTAGCAAACCGAATTCAAGAACACATAAAAAATATCATACATCATGATCAAGTAGGCTTCATCCCAGAAATACAGGGATGGTTCAATATACGAAAGTCTATCAATGTAATTCATCATATAAACAAGATGAAAGAAAAAAACCACATGATAATCTCGCTAGAGGCAGAAAAAGCATTTGACAAAATCCAACACCCCTTCATGCTAAAAGTCCTGGAGAGAATGGGCATACAAGGACCATACCTAGAAATAATAAAGGCAATATACAGCAAGCCAGTGGCCAACATCAAATTAAATGGAGAGAAGCTTGAAGCATTTCCTCTAAACTCAGGGACAAGACAAGGATGTCCACTTTCACCATATCTCTTCAATATAGTACTTGAAGTCCTTGCTAGAGCAATAAGACAACTAAAGGAGATCAAAGGGATAAAAATTGGAAATGAAGAAGTCAAATTATCCCTATTTGCAGATGATATGTTAGTATACATAAGCGACCCCAAAAACTCCACCAAAGAACTCTTACAGCTGATAAACAACTTCAGCAAGGTGGCTGGATACAAAATTAACTCAAAAAAATCAGAAGCCCTTCTTTATACAACAAACAAGCATACCGAAAAAGAAATAAGGGAAACAACCCCCTTCACAATAGCCACAAACAATATAAAATACCTGGGGGTAACTCTAACCAAGCAAGTAAAGGACCTATACAACAAGAACTTCAAGCCCCTGAAGAAAGAAATGGAAGAGGCATTTAGAAGATGGAAAGATCTCCCATGCTCATGGATAGGTAAGATCAACATAATAAAAATGGCTATTCTGCTGGGCGGTGGTGGCGCATGCCTTTAATCCCAGCACTTGGGAGGCAGAGGCAGGCGGATCTCTGTGAGTTCAAGGCCAGCCTGGTCTACAAAGCGAGTCCAGGACAGCCAGGGCTACACAGAGAAACCCTGTCTCAAAAAACCAAAAAAACAAACAAAAACAAAAATGGCTATTCTACCAAAAGCAATATATAGATTCAATGCAATTCCAATCAAAATACCAACACAATTCTTTATAGACTTGGAAAAAGCTATTCTCAACTTCATATGGAACAACAAAAAGCCCAGAATAGCTAAATCAATCCTGTACAATAAAAAAGCATCTGGAGGTATCACCATCCCAGATTTCAAGCTGTACTGCAGAGCAACAGTAATAAAAACAGCACGGTACTGGTATAGAAACAGACCAGTGGATCAATGGAATCGAATTGAAGACCCAAACATGGACCCACACACCTATGGCCAACTAATCTTTGACAAAGAAGCCAAAACCGCACAATGGAAGAAGGACAGCATCTTCAACAAATGGTGCTGGTCCAACTGGATGTCCACTTGTAAAGAATGAAATTAGACCCATACCTATCACCTTGTACAAAACTTAATTCCAAGTGGATCAAAGACCTCAACATAAGGCCGGCCACACTAAAGATACTAGAAGAAAAAGTAGGAGAAACCCTCAAACTCATTGGCACAGGTGACAACTTCCTGAACAGAACACCAACAGCTCAGGACCTGAGACCAACAATCAATAAATGGGACCTCATGAAACTGAAAAGCTTCTGTAAGGCAAAGGACACTGTCATTCGAACAAAACGGCAGCCTACAGACTGGGAGAAAATCTTCACCAACCCCACATCTGATAGAGGGCTATTATCTAAAATCTACAAAGAACTCAAGAAACTAAATGCCAAGAAACCAAATAATCCAATCAAAAAATGGGAGACGGAGCTAAATAGAGAATTCACAAAGGAGGAATCCCTAATGGCCGAGAGTCACCTGAAGAAATGCTCAACATCCTTCATCATCAGAGAAATGCAACTCAAGACGACCCTGAGATTCCATCTCACACCTGTCAGAATGGCTAAGATAAAGAGCTCAAATGACAGCACATGCTGGCGAGGGTGTGGAGAAAGGGAACCCTACTCCATTGCTGGTGGGAGTGCAGACTTGTGCAACCACTATGGAGGTCTGTCTGGAGATATCTTAGAAACCTTGGAATAACTTTGCCTCAGGACCCAGGCATACCACTTCTGGGTATACACCCAAAGGACAACTCACGGAGACATAGGGAAGTCTCCTCATCTATGTTCATAGCAGCCTTATTTGTAATAGCTAGAAACTGGAAACAACCCAGATGTCCCTCAACTGAAGAATGGATTAAAAAATTGTGGTACATCTATACAATGGAAAATTACTCAGCTATAAGAAACAATGAAATCATGCAATTTGCAACCAAATGGATGGATCTAGAGAAGCTCATCCTGAGTGAGCTAACCCAGACTCAGAAGGATGCACATGGCATCTATTCACTTATAGTAGGATTTTAGCTAAATCGTACAGGATATCTGTACTACAACCAACACACCAAAAGGAACATGGACATAAATTTTTTTTTCTTTTTTTTCATTTCTTTTTCTTTTTCCTTTCCCTCTTTTTTTCTCTTTCTTTTTCCTCTCTTTTTGTTGTTGTTCTTTGTTTTTGTGGGTTTGTGTGTCTGTTGGTTTTTTTTTTTTTTTAGTTTTCCCCCCGTAGCAAGGAGACACCTTTAACTGGCAGTACTGCCTCGTAGGTCCCCGGTGTATCAAGAGGCTCTCAGCCCTCATATGACTCCTGATCTGTGGTGAGAGACTGGTATGCAGGGACACTACACCCCAGAGGATCAAGATGGAAGGGTCAGGGAGTAGAGCATGGGAGGGTGGGGCTGGGAAGTGGGGGGGAAAAGAGGACAATATGTCAAGGATGTAACCTGTAGCAACAAACAAATAAATTTACTAATTAAAAAAAAGCAGGTAACCACGTTAAAACACTGTAAATAAAATAAAAGACACAGCCGTTCAACCTGGTTTTATGAACCTCCAAGTGTCGAAAAAACGTAGAGCTAAGGTAAAATACAGGAGAAATGTGGTGTTAACCCATGCCTTTAACTTCAGCAGAGACGGGAGGAGCACCATAGAGTTAGTGGACTTATAAATTCTAGAGTTACACGGAAAAGGGTGGTGAGAGTACACACCCTTAATCCCATCATTCAAGAAGAGTACACCCTTAACCCCAACACACTAGAGACAGAAACAGGCAGATCTCAGAGCTCAAGGTCAGCCTGATACAAAACAAACTCTAAATAAAGAAAAACTTCGATCCAGGAGTGGTGGAACACATCTTTAATCCCCTCAGATGGGAACCACAGGTCTCGGATCCCAATAATTAGAATGCGGAGACACACACATAGGATTTGGAAGGACCTAAGTTTAAAAGCTACTTACAAAAGGCCCACACAACACAAACAAATTGTCCTTCGAGACCTCAAAATAAATACACTAAAGCTGGTTTAGCTCCAAAATAACAAAATAATTTCTTCTTTATACCAGATTGAAAGATAACACTTTATATATGGTCAAAAACCAAATTTGCTTCAGGAGAAATATTACCTACCCCCCCCTCCAAAAAAAAAGAGGGCGATTGTCCCTGAGTGAGGATTAGGGCAGGGCTCTGTTCTTATCTTTCCAGGAGAATCAAAGCATCCATTCAAGGAACCCAGGGACAACTGGACAATGGAAACCTCAGCAGAAATCAGAATCAGACACCAAAAGAAGACGAGTGACCCAGATGATTCAGCCTGACAGACTCCCTCAATAGAGGTCTCCATCAAAAGCCTACAACCACAACAACTCAATATCGCTAAGACCATTCAGCTCTACACAATGCCCCAGCCAGAACCTCAGTAAAGCCTGGAAGTTCAGCTTCTGCCTACAAACTCCTTAGGACATCTAAACAGCTGAGAACAGAAGGACTGAACATAAAAGGATTGTATTAACATTTTTAACCATTTTTCCATTTTGGTTTGGGCCCCAAACAGGTTTACTACGACCCAAATCAGCAGGAAGTCATTTTAAGAGAGCGACGTCCCATACCCAGAGGGTGGGGAGGGTGTTTCTCCCCCCCCCTTTTTCTGGTTATTTGAAGGACAACTGAAAACTCTGTTATTTAGGGGAAGAGATTACAAGTTGTTAAATGGTCCTGTTTAATGGGTTTTGGAGGTTAGACCCAGGGTATCCCTTCTTTCCCTTTTCTGTATCCTTCTTTATCTCCTATGTAGGAATGCACGGACTTGAGAAAAATTGAGACATAGACAGCACAGGAAGGATCAAGAAGAAGGGTCACATTATTGAATATGCCCTTTTACCTTTGTATATTGATACAAAATTAGTAGTATATTTGGCTAAAGTGGTATTGACCATTGTTTATTGTGCAAAAATAAGATTGTATTGGTCTACGTCGGTATTGATATTTGTATATTGATACAAAATTAAGATTATAGTTGGCCACAATGGTATTGACCCTTGTATATGGACGCAATATTAAGATTGTATTGGGCCGCATAGGCATTGATCTTTGTATATTGATACAAAATTAAGAGTATATTTAGCCACATTTGAATAGATCTTTGTATATTGATACAAAATTAAAGGTAACACTTCCTAATGGTATCGTACCTAGAGATACTTAAAAATGAAATGTGAAGCTCTGGCCTCTTGATACCAACCGTCTTAAACTGTTTAGGATAGTTAAGAAAAACAAACTCCTAGTCATTCATGCATGTCACCTTGTTAGCTACTATGACAGTCTATCACAGATATTCTCTAAGCTACTCAGTAATCAAGTTGTTAAGAGACAAGCAACATTTGCTTATCTAAATACAAGAGATGGATAGGGCATCTTCAAAAACCCCAAGAGATCTGCAGAATATGGCATTCAAAGTTGTGGTCTTAAATTAAGATTTTTTTTTTTTGATATCGTGACATATCAGCTCCTGACAGCACCCCCTATTCTACTCCAAGTAGAAGAAAAGCATCGAAGAATCTCCAGTGTGAGATGGTTGAATTAGTGGCAAGCCTATCTCTTGGCATGTAAAAACTCCTTGCTTCAACTGCAGACAGACTGCTGTCCAAAGAGGACAAAACTTGGTAGCAGGGAAGTCGACAGCCTAGCTCTGCCAACACAGGGTAGGTTAGTCCTTCATAATCCCTGCTCTACAATAAATGTCTGTCAGAGAAACAGGACCAAAAGGCTGAAGACTGATGCTGGAATGTATGGAGAGAAAATGGGAACTGTCCAGGTAGTCACTGGTTTGTCATTTCTTAGTATTGGAAGCTGCAAGCCCTGCACTTCCTATATAATCAGATATATTTATCCTTCTCAGCTCTCTGAGGTGGTTGAAGAATAGACAGCTTGAGCCTCATAGCTAAATTTTGAGTTGTTTAGGAATCAAGAGGGAGTTCTAGATCTAAGAAGATGGTTATAATAGTGATGCAAGTTAGTATGAAAACTAAGTCAGTTATAGAACTTTAAACTCATGGAGATGGTTAGAAGGTAGAAGGTTAAAGTCAGGGGCCAAATATGTATGAACTGGACATTGGGAAGGTATACTGGGCCATTTAACTTTCATAAATGTGGCATATTTAATTCTGCTGTTTTGTATAGAATTTACTGTTATAAGAGAAAGAACCATTTGTTGGAATGAAAAGAGAAGCTGTTGGGGGGGAAGAGGGTGGAAGGGTGGGACAGGAAGGGGGAATAGGGAAGGGTTTGTGACTGAGATGTAACTTGAAGAAAAAAAAATAAAGTACTTATAAAAAAAAAAAATTCTTGCCGGGCGGTGGTGGCGCACGCCTTTAATCCCAGCACTTGGGAGGCAGAGGCAGGCGGATCTTTGTGAGTTTGAGGCCAGCCTGGTCTACAAAGTGAGTCCAGGACAGCCAGAGATATTCAGAGAAACCCTGTCTCGAAAAACCAAAAAAAAAAAAAAAAAAATTCTTGGTGTGTGCGATTTTCCGTTCTTCCTTCAAACCCATCTATCTCACTTCATTGCACACTTGTTCACTTGTTCTCATCTGTGATGAGAAGCATATAGGACATGCTGTGCACCTCCAAATGTGTAAGATATATCATATGGCCACTCACAGAAAAATTAGGTCATTTTACAAAAATCTTGTAATGATTGAAGCCTGAGCTTTCTTTCTTTTCTTTTCTTTTCTTTCTTTCTTTGTTTTTCTTTCTTTCTTTCTTTCTTTCTTTCTTTCTTTCTTTCTTTCTCTCTCTCTCTCTCTCTCTCTCTCTCTCTCTTTCTTTCTTTCTTTCTTTCTTTTTTTTGTTTTTTTGTTTTTTGAGTGTATCCCCAGCTGTGGTGGAACTCACTCTATAGACCAGACTGGACTCAAACTCAGAGATCTGCCTGCTGGGATTAAAGGCATGCGCTAGTGGAAACCTGAGCTTTCTATGGGAGGCAGCAAGGTAGGCAAGGGGATGTGGGAGGTGTGCTACCTGTCTGATACAATAAAGATGATCTGAGGAAGGTGGTTGGTTGAGGTTGGGCCTTATTCCATAGGCTTGGAACTCATACTGTACCCATAGCTGTCTTCAAACCTGTGGCAATCCTCCTGCATCAGTCTCCCAGGTACCAGGTTTACAGCCATGAGCCACCACACTCTGCTAACGATCTGACTTTGCAAAGAAAAGAAGGAGATGCCAGGAAGATCGTGTAGTTGGCCAAGTTCTTGACTCATGAGTGTGAGGACCCGAGTCCGACCCCCCAAACCCATGTGAGATGCCCAGCATTACGGCAGGCACTTGCAATTCCATAACTGGGGAAGCACCGACAGGCAGATTCCTGGGCTCAATGATGAGGTCCAGGACAGTAAGATAATTAGGAGAACTTGGATACAAATAAATCAACAAAAAGGCGAATGATGTTTCATTCGATCAGCACCCAAGTTTGTTCTCTGTGCAGAGAGCTGGCACGCCTTGGTGTCCTCTCCACCTGCCCAGTTAGCAGGACATGGAGATGGCTGTCCTGCAGACAGGAGCACTTGGTGCTGTTCACTGTTCACCTTTTCAGGGCATTGGAAGGTTATTTGGTGTGGCGCAACTGGGAAAGGAGTCTAGAAACAGTCAGACCTGGGTTCCAGTCTCTGCCCTGCCAGCCCCCAAGTTTATTGATTGTATTACTGTCAGTACGATTATGAGTCAGACTCTCTGCCTAAGTGTTGACTTGGCTAGACTGGACTTGAGTTCTAACTCTGGTCCTCAGGCTTGCAAGGCAACCTCTTTAAGCCATCTCCCCAGCCCTGCTCCTAGTCTTGGTGATTGTCCATGCTTGGGGCATTTCTGCACTCTAGAAGAGGGAATGAGAGAAGCCAAGTGTGGAGGCTAGCCTTGTAATGACTTAATGGAGCAGCTGTAAGGCTCGTTGAATGGGGCCTTCTGCCAGCTACATGGTCTTCAGTGTGACACCCCGGCTCTGCCTCTGCATTCTCCAAGAGGGATTCCTGCAACTCTGATGAGGACCGAGATGCCACAGGATTGCAAGGCCAAGGCAGGCTCCATCCTTAGAGGGGATGCATTGCTGCTGTTAGAAATGAGTCCTAGAAACTGCCAGGAAAGATTGAACTCCTTTAAAGCAAACACACTTGTGAGAAACTATAACATGTGTCTTCACTGATCCAAAATCTCTGCCTTAAAGAAAGATCCATTGTGCTCAAGGACAGGAAATAATACGATTGACAAATACTTCATTCCACCAACTCCTCCTCAGGGAAACTTCTTGGTCGGCCCTCTTCACAAAGCTCGCAGGGGCTCAGAGATATTCTCCTTGTCTCCCTGATAGGACCTTCCCAAGGATACAGGAAATCCTTGTGGGTTGAGGTCCTGTGGGAGGTGGGCTGATCTTCCCAGGCCAGGGCTGCCAAGAAATTCCCTAATTCATTATCTTGTAGGGTTGGGGGCCCCTCGTAAAACTTCTCCAACCACACAGAAATACCACAACTTTTGCAAACTTTCTTCTTGTTCTAAATAGCATGCACAGGGTCTCTGGATTGGACCTCTTTCACTAGCGTTCCTTGGGCAGCTCTGTGAGGCCCACATCGACAGCAAGGAAACCAGAAAGCTGTGGAGAGTTCGGATCTGGGACCATCTGCAGTGAACCTGCTACTCTCAGAAGGTCAGAGAGTGAAAGGGAAGGCCAGCCCTGTGAGTGTCTGTGCACACACACAGCTTGTTTCCTGGAGTGTGGGTGCCCCAGGGGCTTCCTGGCTGAATCAGGTGCAGGGTATTGTCTGTGTAATAAAGTATTCAAGTGCTGCCCCACTGTCCTGACCAAGCAGCAGGCGGGGCCCCCCTCTTAAAGCAGCAACGGTAGAGCAATTGCCTAGTGAATGTGAGGTCAAGGAGCATTGCGAAGAAGGTATCCTTACCAAGCCCCTTCCCTACTAGTTAGTGTCAGTGCACAGGGGGATAGTCCCAGCCCAATGAAGCCACTTGTCACTCCCTCAACAAAGGCAGGGCATTTGCTAAGGGCTGTGCCTGTACCACGACCCCACTACAATAGATACATGGTCCTTTTGGAGAGCCCCAGGACGGGGCACTGGGAGCTCTTAGATCCATGAAGTAGAGATAGGAATGTGTGGTGGACAGTAAGTACAACAGAGGGTGGACAGACCTACCTTCTTTCCTCCTCTAGTGTGACAACCTATGTGGCTTGCCTTCCAACTCCTCTTGGGAGGGTGCCCTAGCCAGATAAAAGGACTATCCTAAAGATTGTATATGATTTAAAGACCTTAAAGGATCACAATCACAATGAGAACCAACCTCCCAACCTTATCGTTTTTTTTTTTCTTTTAAATGCACACAGTTTCTCAAATGGACTTGGAATCAGCATTAGGTCATTTCACCAGTTCCTTCATTAATGAGTTAAATGTCTATGTATTTATTCTGTATTTGTATGACAATCCTATTTTGATGGCTTGGTTTTTGGTTTTATGAGACTGGGTTTCTTGGTGTATGTAGCCTTAGGTGTCCTGAAATTTGATTTGTGCACCAGGTTGGCTTCAACTCATAGAGATCCTCCCGCCTCTGCCTTCTCTGAGTGCTGGGATTAAAGGTGTGCGACACCACTGGCCAGCTGACAGTCCTGGTTTTAACTTTTATAAATTATATGTTAACACTCTGAAGAAGTGTACCCCAGACAGTTGCTAGTCTGAACCAGACCTTGGTCTCAGCTTTCCATGGGACACTCCAGGAAAGGAGAAGGGATACCCATAGGGTGGGTGTGGGGAGAGAGGAGCCAGAACTGCAACAGATAGATGGTCAAGAACCTGAAATCCACCTGTGTAAGTCTCCCAGGGCTTCAGCGGTCTCATCTGAAGCATGCTTAAAGAAACAGAAACCAAAGTCCTGTCTGCTGCAGTAGGTTTCCTTCCTGTCCTACAGTCCTCTCTGCTGATAGCTGTTCTTCTGGTTCCACTGTACTCTCTCTCAGACTGTCCCAACAACCCCGGCCGGCATTGTCCATCCACATCTCTAACCCTTGCACAGAAGCAAATGTCTGGGACAGCCCTACTGAACAGTGCCCTCTAGTGAGACTTTGGGTCTCAGTGGAGGGATGACCACAGACAGAAAAAGGAGTCCACGGTCCTCCTCAGAGCTCTGCCAAGCTCCTACTGTGTGCCAGGAATTGTCAGCAGCTGCAATGTGTGGGCAGCAGCGTGAAAGCAGGGGCATCTCCATCTTGCTTTTATCATTGGGTCTCCTGACATAGCATTGCTAGATAGTCTGTGTGTTTCTACTAAATGGATAAAGGAACGAAGAGCTAAAAAACCAAAACCAAAACAAAAACCAAAAACAACCAAAAAGCCATGACTGGGCTTTAGTGAAATTAATGTGCCCACTGCTGAGTGTTTCCTCAGAGCACTCTCATGAGTAAGAGCCAACTTACATCTTTGTAATTACTTGACTTAGCAAGCAGCTGTAGAGCAAGTGCTAAGAGTAAGAATTCAGTCAACTTGACTGTGGGCAAGTCACCTTGTCCTTTCTATACCTTATTCTTCTGTGACATAAGAAAGCCTCATGGTGTTGTCTTGAAGGTTAAAATAATTAAGACTTCTAAAGCACTTTAAATTGTACCCTTTGCATATTAGGCACTGAGTTGGGATTTGATAAGGGAAAGTTTGTTAAAAGGTAAAGTCATATCCAATTAATAATCTGACTACCAAATGAAGTAGGTCTCCCTTATCCATAATTTCACTGAGATGTGGTTAACTGGGGTTTGAAAATACTAAATACAACATTGTAGAAATAAACAACTCATACCTAGTTTGAAGCAATCTTGCCCTCTCCTGCTCTGTCCCGGCTGGGATGTGATTCATCTCTTTGTCTAGTGTATCCATGATGTGCATGCCAGCTGCTCATTAGTCATTTAGTAGGAAAAGCCTCGTAGAAAGTACTAATGTACACACCTGACATCTACTACCTGCTTCTAACAATAACTCTGTGAGGTCTGTAGTATTGCCGCTACCTCATAGGGGAATCAGAGGTTTTGGGAGGACCCAGAGATCCCTCAGTTTGGAGTGACCAAGCTCCGGGGCACTATCTAGGCTTGGAGTAAGTCAAGCTCAATAGAGAACACCTGGGTGTTTGAGGTCATGCAGGACGTGGGAACCCAAGGGTAAAGGCAGGTGAGCAATCTGTGGGCTGGAGGGACAAGGCTCCAGGGCTGGCCAGAGCCCAGGACTTGGCAGTAAGGAACCTTTTGTACTGGGATTCAAAGGTGGAGTAAGAGTGGGAGGAAGTGGGAAGGCGGAGGTGGTTTTTTAGCAGTCAGTCAATTAATCAGTCAGCCACCAACCCCCAGGCTTGAAACATTTGGCAATGAAGGTGAGGGAGGTGGTAGAAGAGGCAGACTCCTTATGCAGATGGTCCAGGAGGCTCCCTCAGTGGAGACAATGTCCCTGGGAAAAGGAGGGATGGAGAATGCGAAGAAGGAGAGAGCAGCAGGCAAATGGGATGAAGATACAGTGGGGGCTTTCCTTGGAAAAGAGGGCTAGTGACAGGGTAAAGAGGATGGATGAATAATGTATGGACAGACACATCTAAAGGCAGAGAGAGGGTGTGTGGCCAAGCTTGTCTTTACAACAAAAACAGAGCTGAGATAATGTTTGGGGTGTAGGGAGGAATTGTGTCAAGGCATTGAGGGTTAATGTGGTCTGAGGCTCCTCCCCTGCCTTCTTTATGTGAGCCATTCCCGAACTGTGGACCTCAGGTGGTACAGGGTAGGAGTATATGTCTTATCTTGCTCTAAACTGGCACCAAGGGCATCAGCAATCTCTAAGCTATGTCTCTTAACAGTGCTCCTAATAGCTTTGGTAAAGCCATCATGGCTGGACCTCAAGGGGAATCCTTTATGCTACCTTGAGGTTTGTAGTTGTCCCTCCTTGGAAGGCAGGAAGGGTCCCCCCACCACACACACACAAACACACACACACACAAAAAAAAAAACCAAACACCACCACCACAAACCTCCAGTGAAACTGTATTGTGCATCCTTATATTACAGCTCCTCTCCCGGACATCCTCCTGTAAGGTTCTAGTGTGGTTTCTCTTCCAGCTATTCCACTGCTCTCCCCAGGGTCCCCAGAGCTAAGCCACTTATCTGATCATCAGCTGTTGGGAAGAGAAATGAGTTCTAGCCCCAGCTGTACCTCAGTGAGTTCATCACTCTAAAGAAAACTAATGACACCTACCAGTGGCTCTTTACCCACAAGAATAAGAATGCAGACGGAAGCAGACCTGTGATCTTAAGATGCTTTGAAATGGCAAAGATGGTCCTGAGAAAGTCTAACATCTAACTGCAGGTGCCAGCGCTCCAGCCATGTGTGCAGGAACGTGTGGAGGGCACAGGATTTTAGTTTGAAGGAAATAACTTCCATGGTGAGTCTTTTAACTTGCAGAGCTGTGTGAGGACAAGCCAGGCCTTCCGGCCCCTTCACACACCCTCATGTCCCAGCAGAACCTGTATTCGAATGGATGGCATCTGACAGCTGATAAAGTGCCTGTCATTTTCTCTCAGGATCGCTGCTGCTATTTTGGTGGCCTTGGTTTGACTGTCCCTTAGGCTTTTATAACTTCCCTACCAGATAGAAAGTGCCAATACTTTTCTTTTATCTCTTTCTTTTTTTTTTTTTTTTGGTTTTTCGAGACAGGGTTTCTCTGTGTATCCTTGGCTGTCCTGGACTCACTTTGTAGACCAGGCTGGCCTCGAACTCACAGTGATCCGCCTGCCTCTGCCACCCAAGTGCTGGGATTAAAGGCGTGCGCCACCACCGCCCGGCTTTTTTTTTCTTTTCTTTTGTTGTTTTTTTTTCTTTTTTTCTGGTTTTTCGAGACAGGGTTTCTCTGTTTAACAGCTCTGGCTGTCCTGGACTAGCTTTGTAGACCAGGTTGGCCTCGAACTCGCAAAGATCCGCCTGCCTCTGCCTCCCAAGTGCTAGGATTAAAGGCGTGCGCCACCACCGCCCGGCTCTTTTATCTCTTTCTTAAGCAGAGGAATCATGATGGAATATGGGTGTCTGGGCAGTAGATTTAGTGGGTGAGTGGAAACACAACCCTGGCGGACACAAGCCATTGTCCCCAATTCAGTCACTCAGGGAGAGGGTGAACAGTCACCCTAGACCCAGGGTTATTTTTAAGCCCAAAAGATGCAGCATTTTTGAACCAACAGCCCCAGGCCAGGAGGCCCTGCCAAAGCAGTATGGCCCCAGGAGGTGTCAGAATGCCACGGCTTCACATTGCTCCTCCCCAGAAACTAGAGTGGAGCCATGGGGCATATTTTTACACACTGACTTGCTAGGCACTCTTCCTGCCATGGAGTTCTGTGAGGACGGTGTGGGAGACCCATGCTCCAAGCCCTTTATCCTGGGCCTAACCTGAGATGTAGGCTGGCTGAAGAAGAAGAGCTGACTTTGCAAGGCCCCCACCCATTTCATGGCGCTCTTGCTCCCATTCTCTCCACCCACCACCCCAGTCTATCCAATCTCCCAAAGCACTTTCCTCCCTTCTATTCTACTCCCTTCTTCTTAAGTCCATGTATGCCAGAAAACACAAATAATCTGTATCTGTGGCAGAAGAGTTGAGGGCTGTGCAGGTGGCTCAGTTGATAGTGTTTGCTGTGCTCACACTGAATGACCTGAGTCCAATCCCAAAAGCCTCCATGAAAAACCAGGAGGTCAGCAGCTGCAATCCGGGGGCTGGGGAGGCAGAGACAACAGGATCCCTGATTTTGGTGGCCAAACAGCCTAACTGAATTGGTGATCTCCAGGTTCAGTGAGAGACCCAGTCTCAAATAATAAATAAAATAAATAAATAGGTAGATAGATAAATGAATGAATGAATGAATAAATAAATAAATAAAGTGAAGAGCGACTAAGGAAAACATTGGATGCCACGCTCTGGCCTCCATGAATGAGTATATACACATATACACACACACACACACACACAGAGACAGAGAGAGAGAGACAGAGACAGAGAGAGACAGAGAGAGAGAGAGACAGAGACAGAGAGAGAGAGAGAGAGAGGTTGGAAGTTTGAGATAAGCAAAATCGTTAAAAAAACAAAAAAACAAAAACCTATGACTCCCTGGCTAAATTATTTCTGAACATTTCTATACATATTTACATACAATCCATTGATAGTTTTACAAATTATGACATTTTGTGCAAGGCCTGGGGAACTGGGGCAGTGACTCACTAAAATGAGTTGATTCTAAGCTCTGTAAAGAGGTTGCTAGGCAATAACAGGGCACACAGTGACAGACTTCTCACCCTCACCTGTCCGCGCAGGGGTCATCTGATTAGGAAGCTGACTAGGAACCGCTCTGTTGTAACTGTTTAGGAAAACAGGCTGGAGGAGGCGGGGTAAGAAGCTTGACCTAAAACCTCTATCTCTAGATGACTGGGGAAAGCTAGGCAAGCGTCTCCTAGTCTGTGGATCAAATGTCCTATTTGTGTGACAGGGATGAAAGGATGAGGGTATGGGTGTGTAGCACATGCGCTGGGTATCTGAGTTCAATGAGGACACAGGGAGAACATTAGAAAGTCAACCTAGGAGAACATTGGTGTTTGGTAACCACATGGGTTTCTGTTATGATTATTTTTCTGCTTGGAGAGAAGCTTCCATATTTCCAACACTTGCCTTCCCTCCTGTACCATCCGGGCAAGACACTCATCTCTCTTTTTCTCTTCATTCATTTAGGTGCTTTCAAGTATTAGGGGATGAGAAGAGGAATACTTCAGATCCCGGGATATCAATTTTTCTATATTCGATAACGTGGACGGTAGAGTCAGTGGAGTACTAGAAAGAGGCTAAGAGCCACACTGCTTTAGTGGGAGCTCTCACACGCCATAACTGTTGAAGGTGGGTGTCAAGTACATGGAGGTTCCTCATGTTATTTGCTCCCGTACACTAAGTATATTAAAAACTCCCGTGGGGGAAGTGGGTAAGAGGGTTAGTTGTGCATGTCTGCTGACCCGAGTTCAGTATCCAAAACCCACATTAAAAGTCAGAGTACTGCCAAGACAGGGTAGGTAAGTCCTTCATAATTCCTGCTCTACAAC